>FIZR01021418.1:0-14622 GCA_900060175.1 Ferrisia virgata | reverse complement strand
TTTAAATTTTTTTTCCCTTATTTTTTGTCTGCAAACTTACAAAAAAAAAAAAAAAAAAAAGAATACACAGAAAGAAAAAAAAAAGAAGAGAGGGAAAAAAGGTCACATCATCACATCTGCGTAGCGATACCTCTTTTTTTTTTTGTCGTTGTACGCTTTTAACACCAACTAGCAGAGTTTTAGGTTTAAAACGCAAATAAACGGAAAACTTTTATCTCGCTATGCTTTGGAGAATCGTGACGTGTGACGATAATCGTATATTCGAAAGAAAACGCTATAATAATATAGGTAAAGGGAAAAAAGAGAATACAATACGGGAAAAAAAAAGTAGAGAATGAAACTAAAAAGGACAATCTAAGGAATCTCGATCGTAGGTACCTGCTGGAAGTTGCCTTGGTTCGAGAATAACGGATTAAAAATTTAATCTCATTTTCAAGTACAAATAGTCAAGTAACAGTTACCTAGAGCTACCTAGAACAACCTACATGCTTACTTCAAATTCGTTGGTGTATTAATAATACGTTTCATTTCTATGCCCTATACTTTCAGTTATAAGCAAGATCTTGAGGCATATGTGAACTACTACTGAAGATTCTTCATTTATATTCTCTTTATTCATTATGTTCAAAGTTCAATTTAAAGTTGTAGCTTTGGAAAAGCTCTCAGTCCAAGAGTGAATTTACGCTTATTCAAAGAATATACTAAAGAACAAACGTGAGGAAAATATCGACAACATTTCGGTGCACTTTTTTTCAGTATTGTTGATATAATTTTATAGATTACTACAAACTGTTGATTGTATGTACGAAGCACTCGTTAAATGATGAAAATTTCTGCTGACCTGAGAACCAGAGGAAATTTTACACCATTCCCTATAACCTTATGGTTATAATAGTAAATGTGTATAAGCTATAAAAATCCCAGTCACTTGTTAATAATGGGCATATTTTAACCAGAAAAAATCTGTCCTCAGCCCAAGCTATAAAAATTACTTCTCCCTTCTAATTATATGTACTTAAAAAGCACTCCGTCCTAATTTATGTTCAACTTTTCCCCCCCGCAGTCTGAAATATTTAGCAATAACTTAACGACAATTTTCTACACTCGTATAACGAGCATTCGACGAATTTTAATTAACGTGAAAATTATCAATTATCGACGACAAGCCAGACGCTAGACCGCATATATATTATATTGTATATAAGTTTAGGTAAAATTTCCATAACACCGAGACAACTACTTTTGCATAATGTTAATATTTACAAGACAACTTATCGCTATTTTCATCGTTCCAACATGACTTAATTATTTTATGTTAATAGCTGGAATTCGATTAGACACCTTTTTCTTTCGTTGGATTTCACTTTTTTTTTTTTTTTTTTTTTTTTCTTTCGTTGGATTTCACTTTTTTTTTTTTTTTTTTTTTTAATAGATAGAAGTGAATTTATGTTGCATAATTGTCATAACCCTTCAAGTTCGAGCGTGTTAATTGCCAGAATGAAGAGACTTGTTGATCAGTAGACAAGGTGGTATTATTTTTTAACTAATTAATCAGGTAAATAAAATTAACTGATGTCTAAATGAGTATGAAAAAATTGTACATTAGGACGAATAAAAAAAAAAAACGTATCTTACATTTTTTCCTCTCAATTCGCATAGGTGATTGACTTTCAGTTTGACGGGTGACAAAACCAGAAAAATATTGAATTTTTTATTCTCAAAACAATAGTTATATAGTTATTATTATGTATTGTGTTTTGTCACCCGGGATTTTTGCACACCCTGTAGCTCAAAGGAGTAGAGGAGAAGCTATGAGCCTTCAGGAAAGAATTATTTCCGAATTTCTTCATGATTCTACAGTCAAGGTAGGCGAATTGAGTCTGGTGATAGATTTTGAAAATCATTATAGAACTTTGCCCTCCTCCTCTTCTTCTTCTCCCACTGCAAAGAAATTTCCTACAGGGTGCACTTGTTTGTGTTTATGTTCGTGTCTTTTTTTGTTTGCGTTTTTCTAAGTCATTGAATATTGATCTAAAATCACGGCAAAATGTTGGAAATTGGGTGATAATTGACCTAAAATATGAAAAAAAGCATTGAAATTTTGGTGAAAAAATGATATAAAGGCGTAAAAAATGCCAAAAATTGTTCAAAAATCACCAAATAATGTTGAAAAATGGCTAAAAATTAGTAAAAAAATATGAAAAAAATTGTGGAAAATTTAGTAAAAATTTGAGAAAAATGAGTTAAAAATACAGAAAAATAATCAAAAATTACGAAAAAATTATGAAAAATATGTGAAAGTTATGCAATTTTTTCTCAATTATGATGGATTTTCTTCATTTTTTACGCATTTTTATCAAATTTTTACTCAATTTATAATGATTTTCAACAATTTTTTTCATGTTTTTTGTCAATTTTTAGATATTTTGCTACATTGTTTTTTGATTTTCGATCAATTTTCTACATTTCTTAGGTATTTTTGTTATTTTTTTGCCTAATTTTCAACTGTATTTTTTTTGCTTTTTACCAATTTTATCAAATTTTTTCCCCAGTTTTCAGTAGTTTTTAACGATTTTTTTCTTATTCCAAGTCCATTTACACCCATTTTCTTGCATTTTTTCGTGTTTTTCGATCAGTTTTCTGTATTTTTTTTACTCGATTTTCAATGATTTTTAACGATTTCTTTCATGTTTTATTTCAATTATCACCTGATTACCCTCAATATAACTGACTTTTGAAACCGCTGAGGTTCTGTACCCCCATTCATGAGATAAAAATAAAGGAGGGAATGAAATGTAACCCTTCTCCCCTTTTTTAGGATGCACGAGATTCAGATTTTGGACCTAGATTGTATCATATACGCCTAAGTACTACATACGGCCTGAAGCTCATTCGCTATCATAATTCTCAAATTATTGAGGGAAATTTTAACAATTTTGGGCATGATTGAAATCATGTCATTTTTGAACCTCTCCCCAAGGACCTTTCTTTGAGTAAAATTGGTGAAGTTTGGTACCATTTCAATGGAAATTTTATCACGAATCTAATTTTGTAATCATTTTATCTCTATATTGCTAGGTTCTTAGATTTTGAGGCAAAACTCAAATTTTGAAACACATTTCACCCCCTCCCCCCAGGCGCATGGATTTAGAGTTATTCCTTCTACATATTTTTCAGCAAAAAATCCGAAGGTACTATTAATATCGAAAAATGTTTAGATGTTTAAAAGCGCATTTTACAGATGCCTGTCAACAGTTGACCATCAAAATCTGTACAGTCGATATCTGGATTGATCAGATTTTGATGGCCTTAACATTGATGGTTAACTGTTTCAGGCTGTTAACATTTTGATCATCAACAGTTTGATTATGAACATCAAAAAATGTGTACATTCATTCAGATGCCCGTCAACAGTTGATCATCAAGAGTGGACCATCAAAATCTAGGCAGTCAAAAACCAGATGGGTCAGATTTTGATGACTTCAACTTTGATGATCAACTGTTCTAGGCAGTTAACATCTTGATTGTCAACAGTTAGATTATGCTTGACAAAAAAGTTGAATGTTAGGAAGGATTGATTTTATGATTTCAAGTTGAAATGTCAAGGAAAATTGAAGATTTTTGAAGTTGACCCGTTACAATTGACTTTGGCCCGAGATTGATTTTGTGATCTTAAGTTGAAATGTCGGAAGAAAATTAGTTGACTGTGACCCTGGATTGATTTTATGATTCCAAGTTGAAATGTTGGGGAAAGTTGAAAGTGTTTAAAACTGACCCGTCAACTGCTGATCTTGACCTTGACCCTGGATTGATTTTATGATTTTAAGTTGTAATGTTGAAGAAAATTAGTTGACTTTGGCCCTGTTTGGCTGGTTTATTTTATAATTTCGAGCAGAGTAAATTATTTTAATTTTCAGGAAAAAGAATAAAAATAAATATCATTGTCTTAATGGTCTTGTAGGACCTCAAAACGGATTTTTTTGACATGCCCCTCCCCCCCCTCATGCGCCGTTGGTCGATAAACTGTAATAGCCTGGTTTTTTATTGACCATATGACATAGAAAATCAGGCTAAAAATCGATCTGTAACTTTTCAACACCCTGGTCGGTGGTTATAAAAATTGTACAGGGATCGGAATGTCAATGATTCAGCTAGATGCAGAAACTCGAATTCCATCCTTTTAACTCTGTGATCGTAGTATAAATCCGCTTATAAAATGGTGTAAATGACAAAAAGCGTTTTTTTTTCAAAAATGACATCACTCTGAAGACCGATATCTGCATTCCATCCATCCTTTGAGCTAAGCACAACGAGCGAGATAGAACCGTACTTTAGTGCTTTAAAAAAAATGAATATGCCAACACGTCAAATTGTGAACTGAAGAAAAAACTGAATTGCCATAAAAATTGGGCCAAGGTTGTAAAAAATTCGAAAATACTCTTATAATAATTAAACTAGCAGTCAAAACCAATTCCATCAATAACACAACATTTCGTTCAAAAGAAAATACCTACGTGAGAGGAGAAAAAAAATCACACCGGAGTTTCTTTCACATCAAACAATACTGTCGCAGAAATTTCAAGTTCGACTGGAAACGAGGAAACTTGGATAACTTTTTTTCTTATCTCTGTTTCTCCGTACGCGATTGGAAAAACGTACACACATATAAATGAAGGGAGAACAAAATACAAAATACGCCGAGCCGGCTAGAAAGAAGTGAAAACTGTGTAACTGCGAAAATGTTTTCATTGAAGCAGTGAAACCGTATGAAGTTAATCGTGTCTAGCTGTACGAGAATAATTTCAATTTGAATTTTTTTTTTATTTTGTTACGAGCTGCTGCTGTGAAAAGTGAAATGCGAGCCGTGTTTAAAAATCACTTTTTCTTACCTTTTCAAGGGCGTATTGCGTTCGAAGTAAAACCGTCGTAAAATTCTATCAAAATATCGTAAATCGGATGAAAATAAGGAATTTACGGTTCAGCGATTTCGGTAAAACGAAATTTTTGTTTTTAAGTATCAATTCAAACACGAATGAACTCGCAATACGACATTGATGTTAATACTTTTCTATACCATGCGAAACTACGTATTATACGATACAAATATTTACTGCCATTTACTATAAGAAAATATTGGTTGATAAGTTTACTTTGTACACTTTATTCCGACTTATTATCTTCCGATAATTTTCACATTTATCTCTGTGCTGAACTCGTTTGTATTAGAATGGACCATAGTTGTAAATATTTTCGAACTATTAAACACGTCTCATTTCTGGCACATAAAAATTTTTAGAAAAAAAGACCTGTAAAATTGACGTATTATTCGATATTTTTTTAAGTACCTATTAACCGTGTAACATGTACAAATTTGATTATTTTTATTCTACATCGGCTACTATTACGGAATTGGGCGTTTATATTGGCTCGTAAAGGTCGTGAATTTTGTCCAAAGTTTTCATACAAATTATATAAAATAGATAAGTGAACCCTCGTTGCTGGCATTTTGTAAATAAGCTGAATTTCTTTACGATCTAAAGAATTACTCCATCAGCAGCGAAATACTGATGAAAAATTCTTATTCTTGAATCTTTCATTTTTCTTCTGAAAATCGAATGGATTCTTGTAATTATTTGGGTGCAGAAGTTGAGCAGAATGATGCAATTAACTTGAAAGTTCTGATAGCTAAGCAAATGGGACTAGGTCATTTTTTTCTTCGACCATTTTTGCTGAATTTACGGACGATTATGGTACAGAATTAAAAAATCCATATAATTACCATTTGGTAGAGAATAAAATTCACCACAAGATTGTGGATTTGAAATTTGAAAAATTTCACTTCAAAGCTCAAAAAACCAGCGAACGTTTCAATTTTCCATCATCTTACATTTTAAATATGAAAGATTACCAATTTTTTATGCAGTTTTTTTTTGTACTTTCTATGACTTTAAAATGATATTTCAACGTTTATTGAAACTTTTCCCACGGATTTTCATGTTTTTTTTGTACTGTAAAATTATACCAGTATTTTGAATGATTTTTTTATTTTATTCTTCAAAAATAAGTAATTCTTAATAATTTTCCCTCTTTTTTTTTCAATTTTTTTGACTAGTAGAATGACGTTTGAATAGTTGAAAAAAAAAATTTTCACAACTTGAGAGTATTTTTTTTAAAGATTGTTTCAATTTTACGTTTTTTGAGCTGTAAAATTACATTTTAGGTGACCCTTTTTCTCTGTAAATGAAAAATTGAAGACTTTTTTTGATGAAATTGTTTCGTTTTTTTTTTTGCAATTTTCGAAATGTTCCGTAGCACTTTTTACTAATTTTTTTTGCATGTTTTTTTATTGGCTGAGCCGAATTTTACAATTTTTAAACTTGTAAAATTCACTTACAATTAAAAAAAAATTTTAAAAATTGAAAAATTTCTTAATAATTGATGTGAAATGGTTAGACTGAGTGTTTCTAACTTCCAAAATCCAATACTTTTTTCAACCTAAGCGTTTAGCCTATCATAGATTACTAAGTCTTTAACTCATTTGTAATATGATTTAGACTTCTATTACTAATTTAATTCCATTTAACATTAAGACAAATTGATTTCAAGGGTCTATAGATCTTCCAGTGCATATTTCCAAGTTTTTTGACATTAATTTCTTCCCTCTCAATAGCCTTAAAGATGGAAAAAACAGGAGTCATTTTTAAAATAAAAATGAAATTGAATTTTTCTTATAATTCTGATTTGAGTTTCAACTATACTCTTGAAAATTTTCTATTACACCACCCACCCAACTGGAACATGAAATTATTGATATGAGAGTTGTTAATTTTTATGGTATTTTAACCTGTATTATCTTCATTGTAAGGATTGAAAAATCTCGTTTTTTCTTTCTTTTTTTTGTTTACGTGCAATTTGATGAAATCGTACTATCTGCAAAAAGGAAGAAGAAAAATAAGTATAAAAACGGTTATACTGGTCTCGTACGATTATAAAAATAAACGCAAAAAATAAATTTGATCGTTAACATTCGTATATTTGAAAAGTTTTTACCGTGTAAAAATATAATACGTCGTAGTTGGTAGAATTGTTTTTTTTGTTCCTGTTTTTTGTTGTAAAGCTACAACGAAGATGAAAGTTTAGCGTAATTTGAAACTTTTTCATACGACCTTTCACATGTTCGTTACATCATCATATCTTAGCTCTCTGAGTCGTCGATCTCGAGACTAGGTTGCTTGTAAAATAAATTCACTTTTACTGTGAGCCTCTCTCTCTCTCTCTCTCTCTCTCTCTCTCTGTGCTTATTACAAATGTTGAATTCCGCATAGTTCGTTTTTTGCTGATCAAGGCTGAGCTTGCAGCTTGCATTTTGATCAAATGGTTATTCTTTGCTGTTGTGTTGCTGAATGAGTTTAATATACAAACAATTATTCAAGTGTACTCGAGTATGATGTGCCTATGTACGATGATTTTAAGGAAAGATTATGTAGGGAACTTGAACAAAATGGATGTTTATCGGATTTGTGGATTCATTATCATTTCATAATTCAAATTTTTGAAGTAACGATGTATTTTGTTTCAACTTTTATAATACTCTGCATTGAATTTTTTTCTCATTGAAGCTTTTTTCAAAGTTTCTTGCTTTGAATAATTTTGTATAACAGAACAGAATCAGGCAATAACAACATGGTAAACAAATCGAATGCTCGTCGTGCAAATTTTGTCAGTTTGGTGTCATGTGATGCGTCATTTTCGAGTCAGCATACATTAGATACTAGTTTTAAAAATTTTAACCAAGGTCAGAATAATGATTGCTCAGCCCACTTTAATACGCATTGTAATTACTACGTCAATTTTTAATCAGAAAAACACTATTAATATGTATGGCACAAAAGTGGTGTTCGTTTGGCAAATTTCCGAGTTTTAGGTGACACTTGAATGGCACTTTACTGATAAACTTTCGATACATATTTGTTAGCATTATCATGACACAAATATGTTATATGTTTGGCATTTTTGTTGGCATTTTAATGTTGTTTGTTAAATGACATATTTCTGATGCTTGTAAGATTATAATCTATTGACAGAAATATGACATGAAGTTGATGTTTCAGCTGACACTTTTGCGATGTACGAATGACATATTTCTGACGCAAATTGTGTAGCATCACCGTGGCAAAAATGTGTCATATGATTGAAATGTGGTTAGTATGGTGTAAAAGTGACTTGATAATGGCGTGTTATTAGAACGTTAAAGCACCTTTTTGATTCAATAGTAGGCCTAGCATGGTTTTGACTTTGTTTTGGCAGTACCTTATTGACATTATAATGACATCTGGCATGCTTTTGACTTGATTACGACACCAATGTGACTTGATAGTGGTATGCTACTCACAACATTATGACACAATTTTGACATGGTTGTGGCATGCTTCCGACAAAATCATAACACTACTTTGACACACTTGTAACATGCTTTTGACACTACTTTGGCACATTTCTGACACAATTATGACATATTGTGGACCCAACTTTAGAATATTTTGATTTGAATTCTAATTCATCAAAGTAAAGGTATGTCACAACTGAGTCAAAACAGTACCAAAATGGCGTCAGAAACATACCACAATTGTGTCATAATGGTGTTGGATGTGTGTCACTACCAGGTCACATATGTGTTATAATTAAGTCAAAAGCATGTCAGCTATCATTAATATGACAATAGTGTGCTGTCAAAACAGAGTCAAAAAATTACCTCAACTGTGTCAAATTTATTTTACACTGTTGTCAGAAGTATGTCACTACTAAGTCACATACGTGTCATAATCAAGTCAGACGCATTTCATTATTATGTCAATAGTGTACCATCATTGTTTCAATGCCTCGTCAAATAAATTTCGCACCATTGTCAGGAACAAAAAATTTGGCAGGTAAAGCCCTTTAGGCCTTCTAATACCAACTGCCTTAGTGAATTGGTGAAGATGTCGATTTTTACTCAAGAGGTCCTAGGTTTGAATCTCGCCACCAGCAAAAAAAAGTTTTCCTAATTCATAAGTTGATATGAATAAAAAAGTAATTAATTAATACCTTAAAATGTATATAGTAATTCAGTACAATTGATCATGAAATATATCAGAAACATTTCGCTTTTGCGACAAAAGGTGTTATTTATGCATCAGAAATGTGCCCTTGATGTGTCAAATACGTGACATCAATATGGTACAGTAACGTCATAGCCATGTCAAAAGGAAGTCATTTTGGAGTCATTCTGGTGCTCTAATTGCACCATTTCAATGTCACTGTCCTGAGTTTGGCAAATATGTAGTGATCTGTGATTGGCTGAAGTATTGCCAGAAGTGTGCCATTTTTGCAGACAAAAGTCTAACATCAGAACTGTGTCATGTGACACTAAATTTCCTGACACCATTTGCACGATGGTTGATAATAAGAAGCCCACGAATTTGGTAAGAGGCCATTTTCTTCGATTTAGGTATGCTACTTAATACTTTTATTACTAATATATCGGTATGTTTGATTTTCAAGTTGTTATTTAATACTGATAAGTAACTATATCATGGTTCAATATATTTCTCTGCTAAAATCGCTGCAGTGCAACGATTCTTTTGGTTGAGTTCAGTTGAGTTATTCGTTCAGTTACCAGCGCCATCTTTTTTTTCACTTTGAATGCGTAGCGCGTTCCAAACGTTTTTTCTTAGAATTATTCTATTATTAGTATATTATTTATTATCGCGATATTTTACAAATTGTATCGATTCTGAAAAATGTATTATTTAGCACTTCTAGTTCGAGTTCCCGATTTGAGATTAGATTTATCCTAAATTTGATTCAACTTCTAGATTTAGGTCCATCTAAAACAACTATGATTGAGCAATTTTCAACAGAATTCAAATTTTTCAGTCATATTTTTTGTTTTTCCAATCTGCGATAGATCCGTAGAATGATAATGCATTGCTGACTACCTTTTTACTGTATTCATGAATTATCACAATGATCTATGGCGTTTAATTTTAAAATATTATTCATCTATTTGTAAAAAAAAAAAAATGAATAAAATTGAAATTTATGTTCATAAAGTCGAAATCCGTACAGATGAGAGACGGCTATGACGACGATGATGGTGGCGGTAGTGCCGGTGATGCTAAAAGCTGTTCCTGATGCGGTGCGTTGCAGTCTCTGGATACGCGCAAGCGTTTTTCATGCCTCTTAAATGCTGTTCGAAGCTTTCGCAGAGAAAACGTTTTTTCGGCACTGACGACGATGACGACGATGGTTTACCCAGTTTGAATTCAAGTTTTGGTCGCGATCGTCGTATTAACGTGTACGTCTCATTGCGAAACGTGTCGCGCGATATTTTTTTTTTTTTTTAGTGGTGTGACTTATTGGTGTAAAATATATTATATATAATAATAATATAATTATATAGTCGTATTATTTTTCATACGCGTAGAAATGCCGAGAAGTGAAAATTGGCGCGAAATAAAATTCCCAATTTTTATTCGTATCCCTTAGCGGATCCGCGAACCGGTCGTATGATTTGATATTCGCGAATTACGGTGCGGCTTTTTTCCCCTCTTTGCTCGACATGTGTAAAATTCTAGTGTGGTATACCAAGTTTCGGGTATTGTTATGGTTTTTTAGTGTCGTGTACCGGACGAGTTTGGTGGAAACGGCGAAAGAAAGTAAGCAGATGATTATAGCTCTTTTTACGACGATTTATAAGTGATTTGGTGTCAAGTTTTTTTGTGTTTTGTAATTTTTATTTTGTTTATGATTTTAATTTTTTACGCTTTGTGAATGCCGGAAGAAAAAAATACGGAATCATTCTTATCAATGAATATAGAATTCGTTATGCAGCAATTTTAGGCATAAGTATCTGGAAAGTACAAAATTGTTCACGCTTCTATAATTATTTCGTATGCGATCATTTTAAACCTTAATTCATCGGATTGATCATCAAATTTTCATAGATTATTTGCTCACCAGAATGACTTGAAACGTTGGTCAATCACTCTTTACAAAACCACTTTCCTTGTAGCAATATTTTCCAATCTCTCCTCCCTCTTCCATTCCTCCTTCCCAGTCATCTAAATTATTACAAATTGTACAAGTTTCTTTAGAAAATTAAAATTTCATAGTTTTGGATTTTTCGCATAAAACAGGAAATTTGATTCTTTAAATTATCTAGGTACGTTCATTGTTCGTACAGATTTGTCAATTTGTTGTTTAAGCAAATCTGAATTCAGTATTGTTCAGATTTTAACAGAATGCAATTGAGAACTCAGTAAATTCGACGATGTCGGAATGATTGACTTGTGACAGATTGAAATTCTTGTTTTAGATTAAGACTGATGCTTTGTAGATCAATGCTGAATTCAGCATAGTCTTTTTGTGAACTTTCGGAATATTGTGAATCCAACAATCGTTGCGGAATTATTAATGTTTCTAATTTTTCAATTTGTAAGTAGCGGTTGTAATTTTTCTGTTGAAAATTTTGATCTTGAAACTTCACAAAATATAAACATAGAACTGAAACTGAATTTTTCTCGATATTCTTGCCTTAGTTCGATTCCAATCTTTGATTTGCCCTTCCTGAGTTAACAATATCACAAGTTAGGGTTTGTTTTTAATGCATACGAAATTATTTCAATACATTTTCAACCTGATAGATGAAGTAGATCAGTAAAACAATGCCTACTTGTTGATCAATCGCAGGGGAAACAAATTTACAAGAGTGTAAAATACATAAAACATTTATTTATCGAATTTATCGAACGTTTTCAAATGAAATTACGAGTAGATGATTATGAAAGAATTTTTCACGTGTAATTCTAATCTGTAATTGAAATTTCTATATCACTTAATGATTATTTCCCTTTGTTTTTCGAAAAAAAAGTACAAATACAAGTAATAAATTTTTAAAGACCTTCAACAAGAATATGGAATAATGAAACATTGAAACATGAAATCGATTTTTTCAGCGTAAAATAAAAAAAAAAACGGTTGAGGGGGTATAATTAAGAATAAAAGGATGCATTTAATCTAGTTGGCTCGGAGCCCCGCAAATTGCTAAGCACTGTCATGATCAATTAAACATGTTTTTAAGTATAATTTTTTTTTCGTCACTGGTTGACGACGGAAATGGCGAAATCGCTTCACTTTGGCCGAATGCACCAATACCAGGTTAGGATCTCCGATCCAACACCCCACGATGCATTTGATTTAGTGAAGTATTTGCTCATTTTTCGCTATTCGAAGTGTTTTTTGGCCCAGTCAATACGTCCACAGTGTTCGATTGCTTCGGCCATCTAATGAACGCTATCGTGATCGACGATTTCGACAATTAGCCACGCTTTACATTGCTCTAGGCTGTGCAATTATTCTGTAACGTGTATCTGATTCTACTATTTAATTTAAAATTATAATTGAAACCAAAGAACGCGAACAATTTTAACAGGGAATGATGCGGAAATTATGAGAAGAGCGTTATTCAGAGAAATCGGTTGATAATTATTCATTGATAAGAATAAAAAGCCATTCATCGCATAGACTTCCTGATATAACAATGCCATCATCCTCCCTGCTTTCTGAAGAGTTATGAATTGAAAAGAAAATAAATAAAAAAAAATTATTATTAAAAATTTTTAGTAAGTAGGTGTTTATTTTGCCTTTTTTTTTTTTATTCCACTATTGGGAGTGAAAAATTTTTGTAAATTAAAATCCAATACCATAAACATCTAAGGCATCGCATCGCATCGCTTCCTCCTTTTCTTTTTTTTTTTTTCCATCCGGTCTTTTCAACTCTCTCGACTGAAATAAATTACGAACGAGCGTGGAAAAACGATACAACAAAAAGCGGTAAACTTTTTCACAAGGCTAAATAAAATACACTTGTTTCAATCGAAAAACAAGCCGACAAAAAGACAGCAAGGGCACCTTAGGAAATACGTACTAACCAGCATGATAACATCATTCTAGATACAATTTTTCATCGAGTTTTTCTTTCATGAATCGAATCCCGTTGGAGAGTAAGTATAGGTAGAGGCGCATCTATGTAGTCCGATAAATTCGATTATATTTTCGGTGTTGGAACAAAGTTTATCTGCGGAATGCATCTGGATGGGATGAATTTTGTTTTTTCATCTTCTGAAAATTTGCAAATGGCAAAGTCATAAATTCACGATCGTTGCGAAGTGAACTTCGAAACAATGTGACGAAATTTTCAGCTCTCGAAAGTCAACTTTTTCAACCTACGAGGAATTTGAAAAAATATTCGAAAAAATTTAATTAAATTTTTTCGAAGAATTTTTCCACGAATGGAATTATTTTACATAATTTTGTACCTTAGAAGGTCATTGATGGCGAGTTTATGCTCATTGCTTCATTGTCTCATTTTTTCAGGGGGTTTTCAATGAAATGTTACTCATTGAATTTTTTTACTAGGAAGAATTTTTGTTTTTAGAGGCGCAAAATGTTAGACAGCTGAGTGCAACATTTTAATTGTACTTCATATGATAAATTTGTTTGTAGTTCTTGAAGAGTGTTGTTTGATTAAAATTTTGTTATTGTACTCCATCTGAGATGGGTCTATCATTTTCGTCATGTTCGGAAGGTCGTAGAGGTTTTCGATACGTATTTAGACGTGCAGAAAATGGTGTGGAAAATACGAAAAAAAAGATAAATTTCTTATCAGGGGTCTAAAATGCATGACCTGGTGTTTATTAGCCTGATTTTCTGCCATAGTGTTAATGAAAACCAGGTTATTAAGGACTGTCGACCTATGGTGGATGGAGGAGAGAATATCAATGAACTCCGTTTTGAGTTCTTGAAGACCACTGAGACCATTTTTGGCTATATCTGATATTTATTTATTCTCCTCTCCCCTCTTAAAAATTATTTACCTAGCTAGCTTCATGCAAATCAAAATCGATCAAATTTGATTTTTTAAAGTGGCGATGACCTCGGGTCAAAATCCAACTATGCCCAAATTTTGGGGAGGGAGTGTCGAGGAGAAAAAATCGCAAAAATGATTCCTTTTTCACCAGTCGACAGAGAATCAAACCCCTTAAAATTGAATTAGAAGGTTGAAATTTGGCATGTGCATTTTTTAGGTATCGTAGATGTGCTTGGAGGAAGATGAAGGGGGGGGCTTCCAGCCCATTATACCTATGTCTATCCGTACCGTTACCACTGATCAAGAAAAAACATCACAGAGCGCTAATTTTTTTAATTCTACGAATGATCGTTTACACAAATGTAAAATGACATTCATGTATTAAAAAACTGCCAGTGTTTCCTATGGTGGGTGTGAGTAATAAATGAGTTATCATTGTTATTATTATTATTATTAAGCCTTTATACATTATTTTATAACAAAACAGTTTTAAATTAACTCTATATTAATATATGGGGCCCTTTTGTTGGGCAAAGGCCTCCTTCACTCTCTGCCATTCAGATCGGTTGATCGCTTCCCTCTAAACATTTTCATTCGCCAGAACTTGCACCATCTCATCCCTCCACCTCACCCTCTGCCTGCCCCTTCGCTTTCTCCTCACGCAGAACCAGTGGGCAGCTTTGTAAGTCCAACGGTCATCCTTCAGCCTAGAT
>FIZR01021417.1:0-18834 GCA_900060175.1 Ferrisia virgata | reverse complement strand
GGATGAGTGGGGGTAACGAACGAACAAAACCTCTTTTTGAGGTCTTAGACTGTCTACTTCAATGTAGCGAGTTCATTTCACTCATTTGTTGATTTGAATTTTAGGGTATTACAAGCGGTTTTGACGATCTCCAGGACCACTGTGCGTCGCGCGTCGGCTGATTTTCTTGCGCCCGATGTTATTCTTCCAAGTACATAATCGTATTTGTGTTACGTGCGTATACATTAGCGCAGATTGAATACGAGGAAAGGGCTACGGACGTAAAACGATCCTTTTTTGGTAGATTGTACGTAGAACTCGAACTACGTAACGTATCTTATCTAAAAATTAACCGAATCGAAGGTATCGATTTGTTTTCACTTACTCCTCGTTAGTAAACATCGTACATATTGTAATTCCGCAGCTTGTATTGAAAATCCGCGTATCGTCTGTGTAAAATTACATACCACGCGATTACGTACACAAATCGGGTGTACATTTGCATACCTACATCTGGGTAGTATATATATGTGTGCACGGAGATGGATGGTTTAGTGAAGTCACGCTGTAAGTGATACGCCGGAGGATGACGTCATCAATTGAATATGCTACATGCGGTACATTTTTATTGTTGTCTAGCGATGATTCACGCTGACGTTGGCATTTTAGCGTACAGCGTACAGCGTATAGCGTATAGCGTAGGTGCAGTGGTCACGTAGCGGTATCTCGATGTATTTAATATATATGTATATAATGTACCTATATACTCGTAGATGGTTAGATACCTAATTACCTACCTGGTTATCTAGGTGCGTACTCTTGTACGCGTATGTGCGTGTCATTTGTATACACGTTATTACTCGGTTGTTCTTTGTTGTTTCAGAAGATGATGCTGGCAAGTTGAAACCGCAAAATAATCGTAAAACTACGAACAAAATTCGCTGCAAACAGTCTCAAGAGGATTTGAAATCGGTACGTCGCGTCGTTGGTATTTTACGTTGCGCGTTATTTTTATCATACATTTCGTGCCGATAGGTATACGACGTAGGTAACGTGTCAACGTAGAACGTACGCTGCGCTCTACGCGACGATCAACTTTTTTTATAAGTTTTTCCGCCGAGCTGTTTCGTTTGCGAGGCATATTAAGGCAGGCTTACCAAAAGTACGGCTTTGAAAATGTATCACTCGTCACTGGTCGTACCTTATCATCATCGATCGTCAACGTTGACAATCGTTCGTAATTACTCGACAGGTTGAGAATTTATTGAGAAGAGTGAAGGTGAAAAAAAATAGCCCGATCTATTTATTACGTTTCTACGTACGTATACATACATACGTACGTATATATATCTACGCGTAGCTTTAATTTTATGCAGCTTGTTTTCGAACGATAAACGAATCGAAATGAAATTCGTTCGTCGCAACCACATTTACCGCTCCGTACGATTCGTGTTATTTTATTTGGTCGTCTGTTACAGCAGAGAAGTAATGGCTCGTTGACGTCCGATTCGACGGCGACCAGTTCATCGAAAAGCTGCCGAGACAAAAGTTCGAAACGCAAATCGTATCTGAATAGATCGACGAATAGTGAAAAAACCTGTTACAGCTGCCATACCGATGATCGACATTCTATTCACAATGTAGCAGGTACGTGACTTGGTAGCCACCTGAGTACCTAGCACCTAGCACCTAGCACCTAGTACGTAGCGCTTTCGAATTCCGATTCTAATTGCAAGTTTTGCTTTTCAGACGACCGAGATGAGAAAAAGTGCTCGGCGAAGGCGACCGTCGCTTCCACGTTACCATATCACGTAGTTACGTCTACTCCGTCATCCTCCGTATCTAGTCAGAAATCCTTACCTAGTCCTTGTTATAATCTTAAATCAGCACCCGTACTTGGTAGTAGTTTAGCGGACGAATCGTTTTGCGCCGATAATCGAAATACTCGATGCGACGAAATGGTCGTAGACGTCGACAAATCGGCCGCCGATGATGCGTCAGACGTGCTCCGCACGCGCGCCAAACTACACCTTTACTCCGATAACGAAGTGACCGATAAATCCAAAATACCGAGAAGAGTTCACCCATCTTCCATTCCGCCGCCGCCGCCGTCGTCGTATATTCGTACTTGTAGTCCAGCGCGTACCGACGAGTAGGTTTTACTCTATTTATTGTTTTGTTTTACTTTTTCTTTTTCTTTTTTCGAACAAACACTGCCCGAAGAAGTCGCATCGTGAGGCAAACGCAAACGAATGGCGGAGTCGAGACGAGTTGTGCGTTATCGCTGGATTAATGGCAAAGCCAAGGGGGTGGGGTGGGGTGGGGTGGAGGGAGGAGAAGGAGGAGGAGGAGGAGGAGGAGGAGAAGGACAAAGACAAAAACCGTCGCATTACGCGTCTTTCGAGAGTTGCAGCGAGTGACGAATGTAAAAATTTTCGATTTCTATTGCGTGTTGCGGCGGTTCCGAATGTTGGAAAACTACGTCTTGCGCGAGACTTTTAAAAGCGTACAGATTTTTACCGGTTACGGGTATTAGCCGATGGCGGGAAACTATAATTTGCGAAAATTATTACGATCATTATTAGCGTTAGGCATTCGACGACGATAATAATTGTCGCGAATGGAGCCACGAATTGGATTTTAATTAGCTTCGTTACTGTATCGTTTGGCAGGCGCTGTAAGAAAACTTGTTCGGAATTCGGATGGGCGGCGGAAAGCGGCGAAACAAATACTTTGGACGTCGAAGCGTACGCCGGCAACGTAAATTACACTCGGATTAACGCGTGCCAGCTGCGAGACAACTTAGCAAACGGACAACACTCGTCGTTGTCGTTGGACGAATGCGGCGAATTATTCGCAGACAGTTCGATAGAGGCGGCCGAATCGCCCGCCGTCGTATATTCGTCGATGTCGCCGTCAGACGATCAACGACGACAATTCGATACGGCAGAATACGATACGAAAGTGAAATACTACACGGCGAGCTCGACGCTGTGCTCGTCAACGTCGCTGCCTTCGGCACAGTCGCCGCCGACGTCGCATAACTCGTCGTTGGACATCATCGAGGAAGACTCTGCCGCTGTAGTACCGTCCATATTGAAAAAGAAATTCGACGAGCGAAGCAACAGCTTAGATTCGGCCAGACCTAGTTCGATTTTGAAGCGAAAAACGCGCGAAGACGCGAGCTTGGCGCGTTTTTTGGATAGCGAAGTCGCCGGAAACGGAGCCGGAGCCGGGGCCGTTACGGGAGTGGGTGTCGCGATGCGAGGCGGCGCTAGCGTCAAGCAAGGCATCCTCAAGAAGCACAGCAGCTTGGACGAACAAGACGTTCGCAGACAGAGCTGCGGCTCGGAAACGGACATCGAACGTCACATTCGCGAATGTAAGCCCATCTTGAAATCGCAACGGCGACGTTCGTCGCTGGAGGGATTATTTCGTAACGGTTCGCCGGAATTACATTCGATACTGAAACGTTCGAAAATGGTGGCCAGCGACGAGAGTTACGAACGAAATGGCGGTGCCGCCAGTCCGCACGGTATCCTCAAACGTAAGCTGTTCGGCGGTAGCAAGGCTGCGGGTGCAGCGAGCGTCTGTTGCTCGCCGTTCGCTAGTCCGAATAGTTCGCTAGATTCTCCGTCGTCGCAGTCTTCTTCATTGACGATGACTGCGGCAGATGCGGCGGCGGCGGCGACGGTGGCGGCGGCGATGACGGCAACTACGACATCGACGATGACCACGACGACGACGACAACGACGACGACGACAACGACGACGACGACGACGTCGACGTCGATGTCGTCGTCTTCGTTAGCGGTAGGACTGGTGCCTGTGCCAGCGACGGCTGCGTCAGCGGGATCTGCGGCCCAGGTGGTGACGGCTGCCGCCAAAGACGGCGGTTACTATTACGACGACGCGACGGTGAAGCCGATTTTGAAAAATAAACAACATTCGTGGGAATCGGTGATCGCCTGCGAGAGCTACAACTCGGATTCGCCCAGGCCGATATTGAAAAAGAAGCGCAGCGTAGAAACGGATACGGACGACGAAAAACCGGTAAAGCCGATCCTGAAGGCCGCGATTCGCAGATGCGCGAACGAGCAGGACTCGTTTTTGGTTCGGCCGGCCGAACAATCGTCTTCGCTTACGCCGGAAGCTGAAAAACACGAACATCTCGCTATGAAACCGATTTTGAAGAAAAGAAACGAGCTTCTGCGGGCGTCCAGAAATGTGAAAAGCGACGACGACGACGACGACGACGACGCCGCCACTTGCAAACCGTATCGCGACAAGCTAGAACGCGGCTTCGTTAAAAGACATTCTTTGCCAGGTTGAGTACACGTGCCTTTTGATATTTCTCGTTTTTCTGCTACGTTAGCGTACTTAAGTCGTAACTATTCGTATATGTATAAATATTGGTGTGTAATGTAGTAACCGTGTCGTTCCGCAGCGTCTTCGAAACAATTTTGCGGGTATTTTGCGGGTGGCGGTGAAAATGCGCCGTCCGTCGCCGAGCGAATTCATAATTTGGAAAATCTTCGTATCGACGATACGCCCTCGGCGCCGGCACCGACGCTAGCTTGCGAAACAGGCGCGGCCATCACGAAAAGCGCTACTTCCAGAAACTTACGTTTTTCAAGAAACGGTCAACGCTATAAAACCCAACCAATCACTTACCAAGAAATATTCTTTACCGAAACGTAAGTACTCGCGTAATTCTTGAATTATGTACGCGTCAATTTTCTAAAATTACACGCGCAAATCGAGCAACGTTCAAGAATATCGCGTCGCGTCGCGTCGCGCTTGAAAACGAATCGAAAATAAAAATTCTCGTCGTTCGTCGCAAAACAGCCTATCTACGTATGTATAATTTACGTACATATACGTGAACGAGTTATCGTACGTAGTACGGATTAAATTTATCAAACGCGCGTTCAGACCGACTTGATACGAGTATGATTGTCGTAGGATTCGAATTTCGACGTAAGGCATCGTGAAAAGGTGAAAAGGCGCCTACACTATCTGTAGTAGTAGTAGTAGTAGTAGTAGTAGTAGTAGCAGCAGCAGCCGTCTGATATTCGCGTTGATATCGAGTTAGACTTACTAACCGCGATGTTTTACAAAAAATCAGCGAAACAGCTAAAAAAGGTGAGACTTGCCAAGTTTTATTTTCATCGCACCGCAGCGAAGCTCGTATTTACGCTGGTCGAGTAATGGTCGTTCGCGTTTGTTTATTTTTGTATTTTAAGTAATAGGTAGAGCGACGGGCGGCCGCGCGACGTTGACAAAAATTATTCTATAGTGGTACGGTACTCGGATGTTGATAATGTGCAGTTAGTTGTATCGCGTTCGCATAAAAATTTATTCATTTCAACAACCGCGTACGTACTCGTACTCGTACTCGTACGCGCGATATGTACGTAGGCTCGGTGTGCGTGTGCATGTGTACGTGTATTTTGCCCGTCAATTGTCGCAGATTTACAGCGAGTACGGACGCGTAACGCTGGTCAAATTTTTGTGTCGACGGCGCCTAAATCGTGTCGTGTGTCAATTACCGCCTACCGCCTACCACCGTATTATGCCCAGCAGCGAGATTTGCTCGAGCATCTGCAACATTTCGAACTGTCGCTTCATTTAATGTCCGACCGCACCGCACCGCACCGTAGGTAATCGACGACGAATCGAAGCGAAATATTTCACCAGCCGGCGTTATTCTTAATTTCATACCGAACCGACGCGACGCGACGCGACGCGACGCGAGTCACCTAACCGGCCTAACTATACCATCGTAGTCGAGTATAATTTTTTCTCCCAGAGTTATTTCAACAGCGAACACACGTACGTGCCAATTTTTCTCGCGCCCTGCGTACCCTCGCGTAAATAAAATTTCGTATCGCAACGAGTTTTTGTTTTAAACGTTTGCGTAGGTGGAAGTGCGCCACCTGCCCTACTGCTTATCTAACCTAACCTAACCTAACATAACCTAATCTAACCGCCGCGTGTATTTATTTAGCTATTTTTCATTTCGCGCAGCAAAATCATTGAAATTCGAGTATTACGAATCGATGATCGCGGCTGGCGCAGGTCGACATTTTTAGAAATAGGCCTAAAATGTGCAGAAATAACAATAGTAATAGTAATAATAATAACCATCGTCATCGTATGTTTACTCCTTCCGAATGAGAGTGGGTACTAAAAACTATCGGCGATGGTGGTCGTTGATGGCTGGCGCTCTCCGCTTACGTACGGTTTAGGATGGTAGTAGTGAAAAGAAAAATACTCGACTTGGGTGTGAAAACTCACCGTACTGGGTGGAGAGCTATGAGCTATGAGCTATGGATCCTCAAAGTAGGAGGGTCATTTTCGAAAGGAAAAAAAAAATAATAATAAAAAATAAAAACGTATTTTTTCGTCATTTGCGCGACTTAAAAATGATTATAACGATTAGCGAACGTCTCCGCTGTAATATACGGTAGCTTGTCTAATCCGCTAACGGTACGTTGTTTTGAATATTTTAGCGCCATGGAGGACAATAAGCGAGCTGAAGTGCCAGCGGCTGACGCGAACGAGGACGTTACCGTCGTCGAACGAGACCACCGAGACCATCAACCGTTGGACGACAAAACGGTGATAAGTAATTTGAAAAGAAGCAATAGCGTTTCTGCGAAAGCGTCGCTTTTTTCCAAATTGCACAGTGGCGCTAAAATCGCCGACCAACCGACCAAACTCAAAACAAAAGGTACCTAGGTTAATTTGTACGATACGTGTCTGATGTAGACGTAGTATGTCGTTTTCAAAATCGAAAAGCTGTACCACCGGTACCTTCGTTCGTTCGGTATTTGTACTTGTACCGCCGTACGTACATTTTTGCCTAATGTATAACGTATGCTCGTATACTTATTACTTGGCAGAAAAAATAAAAGAGACGCGATCGTTGAAGATTAAATGTTGCGATTTGACGTCCAGATTCGCTACGCAACCTGTTACCGTCGAAGAAGTGGCCGAAGCGAAAAAACAAAATCAGAAAGCTAGCAACGAAATACAGAATACGATTCGAAAGGAAATTCTTCACAGTGAGTATTATTAGTAGATGGTTACCTACGTAAGTACACGTTGGTAAGGCGAGGCGAGGCGAGGCGAGGCGTAGTATCGAGATCAAGATCGCGACTGCCTATCGGCCGATTGCTGGTCACCGGCGGTAAGCTGCGCGGCGTAACAGACGTCGTTGCACAATCGTGCTTCTCGCTCGTGCTCGTGTCCTCCGAATTTGTACACGCGGACAAAATTCAACCGAGCGCGTTTAATATCGAATACTCCGGTTTCGGAATTTCATTTTTTTCAGCCCGACGACGAGGTGAAAGCGAGCACAACGAGTACGGTCGTAATCGTACGTACGCGTATACAAAATCCGTTATCCGGCTCCGAGAAGTGTTTACTCGGCTCGATTGTCCGAGTTCGGTTCGGTGGTGAAATGAAAATGCGACAGAATCGCACAGTGTCTTGGGTCAAAATTTTGCGAACGATCGCAGCGAGCAAATGAAAATAACCAAAATAAAGAACAATAAATAATGAAGCCGGTTAAAAAGCAACCTACAGTACACGTAATGGTACCGTGTACAATGTACGTGATTACGTGGAACGTTTTTACAACAATCGACCATACGTAGTCGTAGTCGTAGTCGTAGTCGTAGTCGTGGTCGTATTCGCTAATCGACTTTTCTCCTGCAATTGAAAGTGGAAAAAGAAAATTTCTCATATTTTTTTTTTTAATCTCGAAAAATACCTGCCCGAAGGAATTCGTCTACCTCGTGTGTTTCCAAAGTTTTCAGCGCACATTTACTTCGAAATTACACGTTGTTTTTTTTTTACGAATTAATTTTTCTATTTTGCTATTTTGCTATCGAAATGAATTGGTAGGTACTGACTGGGTGGTGGTGGTGGTGGCCCCGGCGGGTGAGTGGGTGGGTGGGTCGGTCTGTTACTAGGTAATAGTCGTTTTGCGGAATGAAATTCGCAACGCGTATGCCGAATGTTTTTAATTTATTGGTTATTGTACCCGCGCGCTGTTTACGTGCATGCGTGTGTCTGTATCTGTACCATTGTGTATGTACTATATACTATGTAGTCTGTAGTCTGTAGTCTGTAGTCTGTAGACGGGACATGCTTACGCTGTTTTTAGCGGCACCTATGTTTGATCGCTTTCGATGCTGCGCTATGCAATTAATAAGTAAGGTTACGTGTAATGTGTGTATGTCGATGCGGATGTCGTTGGCTCAGTCAGCGTTTAACATTCGTAAGCGAACCATCGACGCGACGTTTAATTTCTAATCGGCGTTCTGTGTCTTCTGTACCTGTAGTTGGTAGTTGATTTCGCTTGCTGTAGCTGTAGTTGGTAATTTTTAGCTTCGTTTACGTAGATGCGCAAGAAAATGGCCAACATGAAGATGATCCGAGTTTAATGTCGCTTTCCGAAAGGGTTAAACTATTTAGTCGAAAAATGGAGCAACCGAAAAGCGCGGGCGTCGTGTCGAAACGCCCTCCAAAAAAATTAATTCCCAGATTCAATACGCAACCTGTTACCTCTGAGGAGTTGCAAAATGCGAAAATTGCCACTTATCGTCGAAACAGCGGTGCGTTGTTTAGTTGGTATTTGCGTTAGAAAAAAAAAAAAAAAAAACAAAAAAAAAAAACAAAAAAAACGCGTGTAAGCCGTATGTACTATAGAAAACGTGGCTGGTTCGCGGCGTGGCGGTACACCTACACTGTTTACACTACACGCCGATGCACTATTACAGTTGTTACGAGTCGATACCGAGTCTGACGACTACGTTTTCACGTCAATCTGAGCCTATCAACATCCAACACTTTGCACTTCCGCAGCCTTGAACGAGAGTTTTTATAGTAACGTATAAACGAGCAGCGAATAGTGACGGGGATTTGGCTTCTCCTCCTCCTCCTCCTCCTCTCCTCTTCTCTTCTGCGCCCGAAAAATTGGAAATCGCTTATAATTCTTTAATGTTTGCCACGAAGCTTGGCAAAATCCTTTTTCCTTTATTATTCCAACTTGAAATAGGGAAAAATTAACTTTTTACACGTTACATAGAGCACACAGAAAATTTACATATCAAGATGAGCGCTCGAAACAGTCGGTTACGTCGTCGTGCGCTATTCTACGTGAATAAGTAGGCTGTGTATATGTATGTTGTAGGTATGTGCATAATTATGTAGATGCACCTAGCTGTATCTAGTAGCTCTGGCAACCTGTACGTATGTAGTGAATCAGTGAATTGTACATTTGTACGTGGTATTGTTGTATTGATTTGCCTCCGCTATATTGTGAAACTGGTTAGTTTAATATAGGGGCTTGCGATATTAGTATTTTGAACTAACCCCCCCCCCCCCCAAAAGCGTACATTTTTAGCTTAATTTGCTTCGATTTAATCCGCTTTCTAGCGTGGTGGTTTTACTTGATAAAGAAAAACTAAAAAATAAATAAAATAATAATAATAATAATAATAATGTGCCGTTGATTATCGTTGATCGTTGCCTGAATGAGTATTGCCCAAGTCTATGGTTATCTGTGGCGTACTTACGTAGCTAATAGTTATATAGACTATGTTAGTAGTGTACAGCGTAGGTACAACGTACACCGCTGATAGCCAGCTATCGATAGAGGTAAGTCTACGTAGACGTAGACACGAGTACTAAGTACATAAGTATACGGACGACACACTTGTCATCACTTACACACGCGTACGTACGATATCAACATTATTAACGTGTTAAGTGCTCGCGGTACGTCTACGTAATTTACCTCGGTACGTAATATCGTTTCGATAAAGGATGACTGTGCGGTGTGCACTGTACACAGTACACCGTATCGCTCCGTAACTCTGACTGTAATGTGTGCCCAATGTATAGCTGTAGGTGTACGTGTACGTGTACTTGTATATGTTGGTAGTTTGGTAAGGGCAGTGGGAAGGTAGCGGTTAGTTTTGTTTTGGCTTACGCGCGTATTTATCGTAGCTTTTTAATCGCGGTACGCTTACCGCAGATACGTAAACGTACAAACTTTACTACGTCTGCCTTACGCAGTCGTACGCGCTGATACGTTGATTACTATGTACATGTTTCGTTCGTCGATTAGTTGATAATTATGAAGTTCTTTTTTTGGTATTATTTAAATTCATTTTTCAATTCTAATCGTAAATTAAACGATTCCAATTGCGAAGGCTCCGAAGTAGCAGTCGAATCGTCCTGTTTGTCGTCGTCATCGTCGTCATCGTCGTCGTCGTCATTGTCAACAGCCGGACCGCGGCCATCGTTGGACGTTTCGTCGAACAATACCGGCGCTTCTAACGAAAATTTGCTAAATATATCGGATTGCTTCGAGAAATTGCGTGTCGACTGTTCGGCAGAAACGCCTAGTCCGCAAGATGTGACCATTGGCAATCTGGTGGGAGCGGACGCCGACGTCAGTCCAAACAACGACATCGACAAACTCTTCGATAAGATCTTTTTGGAGAATTCGTCGGAAACGGGATCGCAGTCGGAAGGCGATACATCGTCGTCGGGTGGCAGAGAAATTCAACGTATTTTTGGTAGCAGCGGTGGCAAACACTTGGCACGCGATGAAAGCGCGAGGTACGTAATTTTCCTATATGCCTACGCTATACCTACTCGTAGTATAGCGGCGTATTGCGTAGTACTGCAATATGTCGATATCTAGTCCATTCTGTCGAGTTTGGGCCCGACATTTTTAGCGTGCTACTCACTCAGTCGCCCTTGTCTTCTGCCTGCTCGCTGACGCAGCGGGTTGGCGATTTCGAAAAATAAAAAACCACCGTACCTAGAACTTCGTACGTACGCAGTACCTCCAACCTATGACCTATACTGTCTAGTCGCCATCTAGCTTTCTACGTATTCGACCGTTTTAAATTCATATTCTGTGTGTTCACCACCGCCAACGTATAACCATATACCATACCGTACCTAAATAGAAATACCTAGCTAGCTAGCCAGCTACCTATTCACTTACTCACTGTCAGCTTCGCTGGTAATCGACACGAATGACGCATTCTACGGCTGCATTTATATGTAAACACGATCCTACGTACCATTATTCAACTCGTTCGAAGGAAGCGACAAAAGATAAAAAAGCGGATTTTTATTTACGTGCCCGCGAATTCATATCTATCCAGTCGTTCGGTACTAAACGCGTTTACATTTCTATAACGATTAAAGAAGCGAATAATATAGCGGTAGCTCTTCCTACAATAACCTACCTGTACCTCTAGCTAGTACCTACACTTAGTACCTACTATACCAATTAGCAGCTACGATTATCGTAATTATATCGTATTACGTCGCGTCGGTCGTTTTTACCCGAAGCGAGCTTGGCACTGGTTATTGGTGTTACGTTATCACGTCGCGTCACGTCACCTCACTTGTCGAATGTAGTAGTACCCATTGTACTTGTATGTACTTGTATGTACTTGTACCTATACAGTACCAAGTGGACTACTTGTTGCTTCACCCAACCAGCAGGCGAAAACGGTACGTAAACGTTAAACGTAGGCCTATTATACCTTTACCTATAAGTTCGTTACGTTGTTCAGTACATTATATGTACAACTAAGGATGGGGAAAACGAGTGCGGTATGTGTTGTATTCGCGTATGCAACTACGAGTATTTGCAATCATCTCAATGCACTTTCGACGTACGACGTACGACGTACGACGTATTTTCGGTTGAAAATTAAACCAATTTTAATCGTTTTGAAAAAGAAATTCGACGTAGCGAAAATTGTGCAAAATTATTCGAAATTCGGCCGTAGTTTTTGGATAGCCCCTATACTTGGATTACCACTTACGTACTCGACCTCGCTCGAACGCTCGGTTAGATGGTAATCGCAGCGGCTTTTTGCAACGTACTAAACGTATTAGATATACATATTCTGGCCAAAATGCGCGTTTTAATGTAAACTTACTACGATGAATTCCGTCGAATATTCGCACGTTCGAAGCTTCGACTTTGTTCGAACTCTGCAGTACTCGTTGCATGTACGTCAATCTACGAGTACGTATATGTCGATACGTAGACGTAGACGTAGACGTAGATGTAGACGCACCGCCGGTACCAACGCCGAGTTCGGAACGGTGCCAATTTTACAGTTTTTCGCGACGTTGCGAATATTGACGAAACATAATGTAGCCCGAAGCGATTCAACATTTTCACGGCAGAACGGCGACGAATTTCCACAAATAAACGAAAACGTTTATTATATAAAAGTGTATAGGCCATAGCCAGGCCTACGTCGTTCCGTACGAGCGGTGTTCTAATTCGTTTAACACAAAACAATAGATTTTTCTATTCAATCGGGCCACACCGATTAAGTTTACCAAACCTCGACGAACGAACGATTATTTAGCAGTTTTAGCGTTGTGAAAAAGAATTCCAAAAGAATAGCGCCAACTGCGTACTGCGTACTGCCTACTGCCTACTGCCTAGACGCTACGCTACGCTGCTGCCATATATATTGATTGCTATGGCGTTAGCACGTGTAAAACGAGAGCTTCGCAGAAAACCTCCGTGCGTAGTGTAACATTCTCGAGTATAGTGAACCTGCACTCGTTCCTTCTCGTACAACTGCCCAGCGTCCACCATTTGCCGACTAATGACTATTGAAATTACGCGTTGCGCGCATAATTTCATCTCGCGTACATCTACATACGAGTACATCGCCTGCTTGACGAATACCTTAAAACTGAAAACTGGTAATACTCATCGCCGAAGAGGTAGATTAGGTTTAGGTATAGTTGTGTACAATGTAAGTACGATCGTGCGACTCTCTCGGTATTGTTTCTCGCCGACCAACTGCGAACAATTAGATGGGCTGCTGTCACGCGCTCGGTTGGTCGGACCTAGCTCTTCGATCGATGTCGAAAATTATGCGCCGCATCGTTCGAAGATGGTAATCGGTATCGTCGTTCGTTGAGCTAGTTGAACGGGAAGACGGAAGAGGTACGCACTACGCAACAGCTGCAAACTACCTAAATGCTACCAGAAGTACTCGTATCGCATGGTATACATACATACATACATATACGGTGCATTCATCGTACGTACAACTACACAACATCCATCCATCCATCCATCCATACAAGGTTGCAGCGAGGGAAGGGCTAGCGCATCGCGTTCTCTATTCTGTTATTCTTGTTATTGTTATTGTTATTGTTATTTGAATAGTGAAATACTAGCACAGGGCACAGACAACGGTACATACTGCCTATTGCAACGCGCAACCAGCAACCAGCAACCAGCAACGAGCTACGATAAATATGCGAACAGGTTGCCGTTGCTAGTTGCGCGTTGCGCGTTGCGCGTTGCGCGTTACTTCGTTGTTGCTACCACCTACCGATTGCTCGATTCCCACTCTCGCGTTGAATGAGTAAGGTTGTAGCGTGGCAACCGGCAGGGCGGGATGGAGCGGCAGACGGCCATCACGAGTAAGGCGAATGAGTTGTGTACCTACCTGGGTTTGGCGGCCGCACTGCCACAGTCGGTGTACATAGTTTTTTGAATGCGGATGCCAAAGCCAAAGCCGATGCCGATGCCGATGCCGATGCCGATGCCGATGCCGAATAGGTACGGTGACGGTAAACCGAGTTGATGTTATTGAAAACAAGTCTTCGCAGCGTCTCGAGTTTTTCGTTATCTTCATCTTATGTCATCTTCGCTTTTCGCGTAGTGTATGTGTATCATCATCATCGTCGTCATCATTATTATTGTTATTGTTATTGTTATTGTTATTATTACTACTACTCGTATATACGTAGTATGTACGCTTACGTTTGTCGTTTACTCATCTTCGGCTGCGAAGAATGTTGTTTGCTTCGCGCTGGTTGTTCGGTGTTCGGTAATTTGGTGAGTTTTCGAGTGTCGCGTGAAAAGTTACCGTTGACAAACTGACGAGAATCGCAGAATTACCTCCGTACCACCGCGCACCGTCTTTCTCCATCGATTACCCATCGTCTTTCTCTCTCTCCCTCTCTCTCTATCTAAGTAAGTACTTTTCGTGCCGCGCAGTTCGGCTATTTTTCCATATTTTACCGTTAACCGCGTAATTACCTACCTACCTACCTACGAGTAATGCACTGGTACGACGATACCGTGCACCGGTTCGATATGTACATCTGAAAAAATATCGTGCCTTCGAATTGGCGACGAAAATCGGCGCCTTGTGAAACTTGTTTGGTGATTTTGTTGGCGCTAATCTGTACGCACATTTGTATTGGTCCGAAGTACAAGTACGTAGCTAGTAGCTACCCTGTAATAGTGTTTTCTACGCACAGAAGTTGGGTTAGTTGTAGAAGGCTGAAGCAGCGAGAAAACTTACAATTTTCACGTACTGGTAATGATAATTACGGTGTGGAGTACAGCACCAATGGCTACCCGGCTCTACTATCTCTAGCTATAGGGCTACCTACGCGTAGCGCGTACCGTACATGGACTCGTAGTCGTAGTCGTATTACATAATACGTTATTAGACGGTACGCGGTACATGTACGTACGACGATCTACCTAAAAGGTATGGTGATTTGGGCTGTGCTGTTGCTCGCCTGTCTGCTGTTTTACGGTACAAAGCGCGTGCTAAATTCCGCGCAATTCGTTCGAACGAATTTCGAAAACGACAAGCGACGAACAAATCTCGTGCATGCAATTTTCAATGCGGATAGGGATAGCGATTAGCGAATGGTGTTTGCGCCCGTAATTTTGCGTACGAGCTACCGAACACGTAGCCGTGCACCGCATCGTACCGTACCGTCGGATCCCCTAGTACATGCCGATGCTACCGGTCTGCTAGTCCAAGTTGGCGGGTAGGTTATTGTATTCGCGCCCCTCGATTTTTCTCAAACAGCGACCACATCGACACAATAGTTTGAACGTTGCGTTTCTCCTCATTGCATCTGCATTTGCGTCTATATCGGTATGTGTAAGTGTATGTGTATGTGAGTCCCCTCTCCCTCTTGCCCCCTTTGATATTGCGTTTGCAACGTGTGAATAAGTAACTCGTAACTGGCGGTAAAAAAAAAAAAAAAAAAAAAAAAAAAGTAAACAAATACCCGCTGGTATTTCGCGTGTGAGAAAAACCTGCACATGGACAAGAACGAAAAGCCCGCGTCTATATCTACATACTCGTTCGTATGTAGTCTACGGGCTACTACTACTTTTCGTTCAACAGTTGCAAGTGCTTCGTTGAATCTTCAAAAGTACCTACGCGCTTTTGCTAACTCGTTGTACGATAATAGTGAAGAATGTACGCGTGTACTGGCGTACAATTTGCCAATGGATAAATGTGTTATCGGCGCTCACTTTATCGTCGACTCGTCTTCGCTTTTTGCTACGTAACGTAGACGCGTCGCGTCTACTCGTAACTTTCTCCGCTTCTTGATACGCGTCATGTTTGGTTTGCGATCGTCGTTGGCTCAAATGTCGCTGTCGTTACTTTTACTTTCGCTGAATTATACCCGCCGGTTTAAATCCGAGATGCTGCTCATCACCGGTCGCCGAATACCGGTATCTATCTTAACTATTCAGTCGGACTCGGTGCACCTTTCGTACGATAAAGCCCGCAAGGCTTCGCCGTTCCGCCGCGTCTCTCTCCTGTCATCTACCTCGTTATGTCAACCGTTTGGAAGAATAGCGAATTCTTTGCACCATCGCGAAAGACACATTATTTGTGAAAGAAAATGCGAAAACGCGCTTAATAGTTCTGTGGCCTGTGACCTGTGGTCTGTGGTAAACGTAAGTAAACTGTCTAAGGTCGCCTTGTCCAGTCCCTAGTCTTCCTTCATTTCTTTAATTCTTCCTTTCGTACCAATATACCGATCGATTTCGATGTGCTGCGAAGTACATTAGTAGTTAGCTAGCTAACGTATGCGTATGAAATTTTGTAGATGTACGTAGCTAGACCTCTAAACACCTGGCTACTGCTACTGGTTTACGTTTACGAGTATGGTTAGGTTTATTTCAAGGTTGACTTAATTTACTCATTTACGCGTAATTTGTACGAAAATGCGAGAATTACGTAATCGACGGTATGCGATCGGTGCACGGTGTGGTGCAGTGTACATATATGTATGTATATGTAATTAACGCGCTAAATACCGTCGAATAATAAACCGTATCTAATAATCTCGTCTATGCCTTATCATCGGCCTACTGCCTACTGCCTGCTGCCTGCTGCCTGCTGCCTGTAGCTATATGGTGCCTAATTTACGTGGCAAACATCCGATTGATCGAGCGCTGTGAATCGCTGAACACGAATTTTCTGTCAGTTTTGAAATTTAACCCTGTTAAAGCAGCCAAATGGGCCCCATCAAAATACATGTTGTTCGGCATCACTGAACACGAATTTTCGATAAATGTTTTCACTTACACCTCGTTAGGCGAGTCTCAATGAGCCAAAAAATAAAAAATCCAAACGTTCGAACGACATATTTCAATGTGACCTATTAGAAAGCACGTTTTCTAGGTCAAAGAACGCAAAATTTTGGTCAATTTTTAAATTTCACCCTATCGAAGCTGCCCACATGTTTAGCGAGACTTTGAACACTAATTTTTGGTTAGTGTATGATGCAAAAATCCATTTGTTAAGCGTACTCGAAAGCGAACAAAAGCTTTATTAGAATCAGATTTGTATAGGTGCATTACAGATGCTTTCACGCTACGTATGATTTTAAACCTCTCCAAAACCTCTGTCAACCTCTCTATTTTCTCTCGGGTCCATTTTTCAAAACAAACTAAATGATTCGATCGATTCGTATTTACCAAACACTCGGAATAATCGATCGATTCGAAGATTTGGAAAAAAAAAAAAAAATCAAAATCACTTTTCATATAATATACGCTTAAGAAACTTTATTCGTCGTCGATACGTGGTACACTTTTCGTATTCGCAAGCAGGAAAGCGAATATACATATGCGTTGTTGTAGCAATGCGATAACGCGTTCTTCCCACAAAATCAAACTCTTGATACGAACTATTTGGGATGTCTACTATTGGTTTTGATCACTTTCGAACAGCGATTTTTATGATTTTTGCGCAGCAAAAACTTTCTAGTGGAGCAGTGTGGGCATCAGATTTAACGCGATAACCGTTGCCGGAAAGGATTAATGTCCGCTAGTCAGTTAGTCAATCAGTCAGTCGGTCGGTTAGTCAGCAGTGCCGAGAGGTAAAGAGAGTAAAAGTACCTACACGTACGTTTCGTGAATAATATGATTGGCGAAAAAGTGCAACGCCGATCGGATTGTGAAATTTTCCAACTACTGCGGAAAGGTTGCGACAGAGTGAGCCAAACGTCTCGTTGATTTCGGATCGTAATTTGTCGAAATACGCGAGCGCGAACGAGATGAAGGAAATGTGTTTCCGTAAAGCGGCGCTATAGGTATTTAAATGCTTCCGGCTCGACGACCGGATACGGAAAAAGCACGCGGTTAACAAAAGGTTCGCGTAACGCAGAAACGCCATCGCGAGTTTCGAATATTTCCACAGATGCTCGACGATTGAGGTGTGCACTGGGTGTTTTCGAAGCACCGTCATCTTCGCAGAACCCTTTTTCCCTTTTTTTCTTTTTTCATTTCTTATTTCTTCTTCGTTCCCCTTCTTGTTGACGTACCTGAAATAGTTTACATTCGAATTACGTAAACGTTGCGTCGAGCTTCGCAAAGGCTGAGCAGATGCGATTTACGTTTCCGATTCGACGAATCGACGTTTTTCCAAAAAAATACTCATCAAATTCGCTATACCGAATACTCACTATCCGTAGACCAGCGCCCAGAACCAGCAAATATGGCCTTGCGGTGGCGAACGAGTAACGTCAACCTAACGCGACGCATTTGCTAAAACACAGTAGTTACGGTTACTCTTAAATCCTTGACACCATTCGCTAATCGCAGATGCAGCCTAGGTAGCAGGTACCTCTACCGAGCTACCTAGCTACTACCTTACCTATACGTCTACACGTCAGCTTTGCGGTCAGTATTAGGCGGTTGGCGCATTTGAATTGTCGTGTAGATGGATTGCGCAGAAAAGGTGTAAGCAGCAGCTTCGTTTAGATAATTACGTATGTGTATATCTGTGTATAAACTGGCATCTTTTTTCATCGTCTACAAGTGAAGTGACCTCTTTTTTTTTTTTTACAAAGTGGTATCATGTCAGTGATGCCACTTTCCTTTCAATGTTTTTTGACAAAGACCGGTCATACAGGTGCCAAATAACTATTCAAGTAGCTGATGCCACTTTACCATGCATTCATAGTGGCTTTTTTTCTAAAAAATTTGCCAAACTTCAAAAATCGAAAAACAAATGAAAATACTAAATGTTAACACCTCTGTTGGAGTATGTAATGGGTAGTTGAGCAGTACACACCACGCAGAGCTACCAACAATCATAGAAGACGTTATTAACCCCATTGTACCCAAGATAAACCAGACCTGCTAACAAATTATGCTAGTGATGGATATCAAGTTCACCACCAAAGTAAATCAGTTTTTCCAGGTAGCATGCTTAGCCCCTGAAAATGAAGTGGCAAATTGATAGACTATTTTAGAAGACATTTTAAAATTCCCAATAGGGGAAAAGAAATATCATGTTTCACCATGCACAACGTTCTGTTTAAGAGGACATATGAAGTTGTGTACAACAAACAGTATTGTGTCTTATATTAAATTTAGTAAGTAATCCATTTACTAAAAATTCGGACTTCTCTATGAAAATAATTGGTTTGAAATGGTCATGTCTACAATCCACATGTAGAAAATACTGCTAGAACATCTGACATTGGCCCAATACT
>FIZR01021415.1:0-56946 GCA_900060175.1 Ferrisia virgata | reverse complement strand
ATTTTCAAAAAAAAAAAAAAAAAAAAAATCAAAACCAATTCAAAAGCGTAATCTTATTAACATTAAAAGAAAACAATGATATTTAAAATTATTTTTCATTAGTTTCATGTTTTCCATTCCATTTTCTGATGTTTTTTAATTATTTTACTGTAAAGTTTCAATTGAATTGTTTATCTCGTGTTGAAAATTTATTGCCATTTTGGTGTTTTAATATTTGGTTTTGTTTTAGGACCTGGATCTGTTATTCCACCATCTCATCATTCTGCTCTTTCATTGCCCGGATTGCCTCCGCCACCATCAGGCTCACTGGAAGCTCTTCGAGCTCATGCCCATACAGCTGCCAATATGCATTCGCCGCTACAACTGCAGCCTTCTCCGCATAGTAAGTTAAATTGTAAAGTAATACAAATACATAGAATGTTGAAGAAGCAGATAGAGTTTCACTTTTTTTTATATCGTAGTCCTATTCGATGGAAATGCCTGTTACGTATTTTTTTTTTATTTTCGACGATTTAACGCGAAGAATACTGATAGTTGGTTTGTTTGTGTGTGGTTGAGGTTTAGGACATGGTGGGTATTTAGGACCTACGGATATAGGTTTAACGGGCAACGGTGATTTATTAAAACTGAACGCGACTTTAACACGATCTAATGACGATTATTTGTTAGGACCTCCGGACGAAGATGATATACCAAGCCCGACCAATCATATACCCAAAGGACCGTCACCGGAGCCAAAAATCGAAGACAGCGAATGCCATCGTAGTCAAAGTGCAATGTAAGCAATTTACAAATACGCTCTTCCCACTTGATTTACGTAAACTTCATTCACGTTTGTGTGTAGATTTCTACGTCACTGGAACCGAGGTGATTATAATTCTTGCGCTCGTACCGATCTCACGTTTAAACCGGTGCCTGATTCAAAATTAGCTCGCAAACGCGAAGAACGCATTAGAAAACAAGCGGAAAAAGAAAGAGAAGAAAGGGAAAAAAATCAAGCTGTAAACGTGTACTTTTTTCATTCAACATGTGGTTTGTCGAACATGTCTAACAAAAATAAAATGTAATTTCGCAGAGAAAAATTACCACGCCGGATAAACCTGAAACGGCGAAACCTCCGTCTCGTGGTCCAATTGAAACAATCACTTCTCCTTATGATCGATTCGCTCGTGGCACTCCGTATGGTGATACCCCTGCGTTAAGACAGCTAAGTGAATATGCCAGACCGCATACTGGTTTCTCACCTGTAGCTTTGCAACGCTCGGCTGCCTCATTAGGACTACCGCCGCATTGTATTGATCCCATGTTACAGTACCAGCTCAATATGTATGGACCAACGCCGCGAGATAGGTTAGTGAGAATTTTTTTCTCTTATTTATGTTTTTCGAATTCCGAAATAATATTTATATTTGGGGTTTTTCTTGCAGGTTTGAATTAGAACAAATAGAACGTGAAAAACAACTTCGTGAACGTGAAATCAGAGAAATGAAAGAGAAAGAATTGAGCGATAGAATTAAAGATGAAATTATGAGAACAGCAGGTTCGAGAATTCCAAATCCAATTGATCCTCATTGGATGGATATTCAAAGAAGGTATTTTTAAGAATTCCTTTATGTATTTTGCATTGAATTATGAAGGGAAAGGTAAGATTTTTACATTTCTTTTGCTGCGGATATTAATTTGAATAAATTTCAGATTCACCGCCTTGACACCGGGAGGACCGGCATTACATCCATTTGGACTCTATGCTGCCGGACAACCGGCTAGTTTAACACCATTGGAAAGAGAACGACTCGAAAGATTAGGTAATTACGTAAATGTGTAATTAATCTAACGTACTAACAAAGCGATTATTTTTTTACTTAAACGAAAATTGGCGATTTATTCGTTTTATTAGTAATGCAACATTCATATTTTTAGAACCTGTTCTTTATGAAAGTAGTAATGTTGTTTTTTATGGTAAAAATATTGTTTAATTAACATGTGTGCTATTATACTCAGATTAATGGTTGGATTATTTCATTCCCTTTTTTCGAATATCTTTCCTTTATGTGATAAGTTTGTAAATGTAGGTTATATTATTATGCGTTAAGTTTTTTATTGCTTCAGTCCATTTCAAACAAGTAGCGTTTTCTTTGCACTGTTAGAAATTAGGATGTAAGATTTTAAAATTATTTTATTACCTGAATCAAATCTTTGTGTGTGTGTGATTTTGGATAAGATGTACTTAGGTAATTTTTTTAATATTTTATTAAGGTGTTGGGGGGAAAATGGTGGAAGTGAAATTTGAAAACTTTTTAGATGCACCCTATTTATAAGTTGAAAATATTATGTTTTATATGTGAACATCTTCCTAAGCTACGTATAATTTTTGTTAATTTTTTTTTTTTTTTTTGTAAGCTGCTTGGTTAAGTTGTCTTGTCTGTTTCGGGTGTGCATACCACTAGACTAAACAAAGTTTTCTTGGCCTTGGTCTCGTCAGTCTGATATGAAAAAGATTTCTTGTTTGAAATGGAAAGGAATCGTACGAAAAAAGATTTTCAAAAAAAGGGTTTGAAATTTCCACACGACGCGCCTGGCTTGGGTTAAATTCATCCGAGCGTATGGATTTAACTCACAGATAAGGGCAATGTGATGGTTTCGAAATTGATATACTGAAATTGAGGTATTTTTAAGGTATTCCAACTGGTGGAAATGCTGGAGCGGCAACAGGACCGGTGGCCGTTGCCCTTGGCGCTGGTCCTGGATTAGGGCCGTCGTCGGTTGCGCAATTAGAAGCGGCAGAACGCTTGGCTCTGGCCACGGATCCTATGGTGCGTTTGCAGATGGCCGGTATATCGCCGGAATACCACGCTCACACGCACGCCCACACACATGCCCATACGCATTTACACTTGCATCCGGGACAGCAGTCTCAAGCTGCCCAACAGTCCACTACTTCTGATAGTCCAGCATTTCCTTTAGCAGGTACATTTGTACTAATAATTTGTTATCGGACAAATGGTCTTTTTCTCTCTCTCTCTCTCTCTCTCTCTCTCTTCCTCTCTTAGTTGTACCATCATGGTTTTAGAAATGGTGCTTATGTATTGAGCTACCAATTCGATGGTTCCAAATTTATCACGATGAAAGTAATTATTCAAAATAATAAAATACTCACATTTTTTTCGAGACTTATTTGGAACTTATAGCTTTTATATTTATGAGCCATTTTTTTGAAATTATTTTAATAGTATTACGATTGTAAATCTTTGTTCCTTCTTAAATCAGGTCACAAATTCAATGTATATATTCGTCGTATGAAACGAGTAATTATAAGTAATTATATAATTTTATATCTTCTTTGTATACGTAAATGTGGTATTCGAGTATTTTCAAATTATTTGCCTATTTTAAATTGTTCGATTTTAAATCGCTTCCGACGTGTCTTCGTCGTTGAAAACTCGTATCGTAGTAAAATTTATTACTATTTCTGTTTTCTGTACGCGTGTTTTATATGCAGTGATATTAAGTAATGTTACATAACAGGTTCTTTAACTTGATTCACATGAAAATATTCAATTGAAAAGTTGCATTACTCGTATATTTGTTCTATCAATAACATTGATTATACTTATTTTATGTCTATTCGTGTTGTTACTAATTTGAGAAAGTTTATTGAATAGGCACAGCTGCTGGACCATATCCTAGGCCTAGTTTGATTCCAAGAGAGGCGTCTATGGCCTTACATCATCCATCGGAATTATTACCTCGTCCATATGCTGATCAATTGATGCACACGGTAAATGCGTATAATTAATCTATATTGATAGGTATTTGAAATAAGATGGTTTTTCTAACGTCGATTATTCTTTCTTTATTGTAGGCGGCTCAAGAACATTTACAAAGACAAATGATATTAGAACGAGAAAGATACGCTCATCCTGCAGCGCTGGTTCAACAACACGAAGACTTTCTAAGGTATTAAACGAAATAGATTTTTTAAAAACTACGGTAAAAAAATAACAAAGTAACATAACACCGTTGGCCACATTTATTTGGTTTGGCTTTTTTTTTTTAATACTTCGCTATATCATCGTCTCGTAAGTTTTACACGCTTTTAAAACGAATAGAAGAATATCGTGGAATTTGGTAATGTAAGAAATATACTGAATCCGATTACGAAGTTATGCCTCAAGAATCGTTAATTGTGTTTGTGAGTGTGTGACTGGTGTGTATATTACGTAAAACAAATGTGGCTCGTGTTATGATCTTTTATTATTTTTATGCACTTATAGGAAGTTATATTTAATGTGAATGGAGAATTGAGATGTAAATAATTGTGTAGACAACAGAAAATACGTACATTAGAAGAAGCAGCCAGAGCATCTCGACCTTGAGAAAAATCTTTTTGAGAATCTTCGGAAGAATAATTATATTTAACGGAGGTAGATCGTTCACTCACCTTGACGTAACTAGACTTTTGATCTAGTAATTGTTTTAACAACGTCGACACATTTTGCATAATGTTAATAAAAATACAAGCGAAGATTGGTTAATCTTATTCGATAACCATTCATGGTGATTTTGTATGATTTTTTAAATAATTTTTTAACGAAAAGAAAAGTGTAAATAAATATTTTAAGACTGGTAAGAAAATAGTCATTGTGAATATTTTCGATTGTATAAATTTTTGAAGGGAGATGCCTTCGAGGTAAGGCACAAATTTGTTTAATTTCTTAAGAAACTTTGCACTTGTATAAAGTTTTATTACTGCCTTCTTAAATTTAATCTTTGAAGTACGTATAAGGTTTAGCTTTATCGAAACTATTACGGTTGCTGATATACTATATTTGATAGAAATCCTCTTTTTTTTGAACATAATGGAGTTGTCAGGATTTTTTCTCCTTTTCAGATTTACCTTTTTATTATTTCCACCATTATATTTTATTATCGAATCACGAGTTATATGCTCACTCATTAATATAATCGTATTTTTAATAAAAGGCTTATGATTAGAAAGGAGTTTGTGGATTTTACTATAGAATATTTTTCTTTGAAAGAAAAATCGCGTATTTTTATAAAAGTAGAAACTGTACATCATGTAGATAATAAATACTTTAGAAGTGTGTTTCTTTCTTTATTTAAATGAGTAGTACACCAAAGATTATGCAATCTATACCTTAAAAGCGAAAGTACGTACGTACATTTATGCTCTCGACAATCAGCGAACACGAAAATTACATATAGATCACAGTCTATTATATCATAATTAAGTACAGAAAAAAACTAAGTATAAACGGATATTTGAACATGAGTAGTATTAAAAGTCTTGGCAACTACTTGATAATTTAAAGAGTTAAGACCATCTTTAGAGTAAGTATATAATCCTCTGTTGAGCTTATCGAAACGATCCTGAGTGGGTTGAGCTAAAGTGTGAGGCAAACTAGCATATCGAGATATGTCTTGAATAAATCTGTTTACTCGAAGACTAGAGATTCGAACGCGATTGAAGAAATCGTCATCCTCACCACCCCAACCGTAAAAAGTATTAGCAAATCCGTTGACTAGGCGATACTGCTCGCTTAAAATTGCGACGACCCCACCAAAATTACGATCGTAAGGAACAAGATAACGGAATTTATCAATACTAGATGACATATGTCGGGGGTAACGCGTACAGGCGTAGATATTATTATAATTTTGAGGTAACAAATCAACGTCGTGAAGTATAAAACACGGATAAGTATAATCCTTTAACGCTTCAACGAATCCGATGTTGAACAATTTGCCACGATTGAAGTTTAACGGATCTAATTGTTCGATAACATAAATTCTATAATGAATATTCTGCTTTTGTAGAAAGGGGTGAATATTGTAAAGAAATATTCTCAAATGTTCCTCGCGATTTCGGTATGGTATTAAGATTGCAATGTTGAAGAGAGCAGAGCAATCGTGAGGTTTCCATTCTCCTTTACTAATGTTCAATTTCTTGGCCCAAGAATTCAAATCTTGGGGTACTTGAGTATCAGGATAATTTAATTTGAACCTATTAAACGTGTGAAAAGTACAATTGACTAAAGTGCTGTTCCGATTTCTTTCAGTGACTAGATTAGATAATACAGTTTTTTGAGGGATAACATCAAACACCGTATAAAATTGAGTGTACAAAAGGGTATTAAATAAAACTAAAATACTTAAGAATAGAAAAAACACCTTAAATTTATGATGCCTAAAAATTAAACTTAAGATATTTATTCGAGTCATTCTTTTAAATCATTTTCTGTGTTAAGTACTTCATGATTCATAGCTTACTTTTGTTCGCTCGGCAATAGCTCATTTCAATAAACAGGCTGGATTTCTGCGGAGACAGCAAAATATATGGCCAGAATTACGAATAAACTATCGTAATAAGAGAAAAGTTTTCATCGTGAAATAGAAATAAAATCTATCTGGGATTTGGATAATAGTTCAGTCATACTAGAATTTTTAAATAGAAAAATACATTGTAGGATTTTATCATAAATTCATAAATTGTGGGTGGGAAATGGTGAACGGAGTAGGGGTAGAAATACTGATAATAAAACGTAAACCGACATCTGCTGGCGGAAAGTTGAATCATTTTTTCATTAGTCTGATTTTATGATTGGATGAAATTTTCAAGACGTATGATGATTTCGATACCATTTTGATATTTCACGGCATTGTTTACATTGTACAATGTACATCAACAAAATCCAAAATGTGCTTCGGGATTCGTGAATTACGGAATACGAAAAAACTCTGATGTGACGATAATTTCTCTTAATGTTGATTATACTTAACTTTCTACGTTAAAAATTTATGCGAGTTGTCTTTTGTATTAGGTTTTTAAAATTCAGTAATTCTTCTGGTATTGCTGAGTTACAGACTCTAAGGCTGCACTAACACTGCAGATCTTTGCCACTATGTTCCTACCGGTAACTGTTGATATCTGTAACTTAATTTGTTTTCACCATTTCACTATCTTATTTTAACTTTTGTGCAGAGTCCTCGTAATTTTCCTAAACTTTTTCAGATAAATGTTTAATTTTTTTACTCCACTGAACTGACTAAGAAGCCACAATGGTGTTCTTAAGCGAGGCCGAAATGAACGTTTATCGGTCCTACGTGACCATGATAGGAGAACCAGGATCTAAAGATGAAAGCAAACTACAAGCGGCTCAAGAAATTAATGAAAATCTCGAAGTACGTTGACTAGTAGTTTAAAATGACTATTGTAGGATTTTATTCCAAAAAATTATTTTGCTTATTTGGTGTTTTAGTTGATATCCAATTCTCCCCAGTATCAAATATTTTTGGAACATATGCTCAGGACATTTATAAAAGTGATGATGGATGGACAACCGCAGTTTATTTCTGAGCACGGAGTTCATGTTAGTTGATTTTAGAAGGAAAGAAGTAATTTAATGTATTTTGATTTTAACTTTCTGTAATTTTCAGCAATTAAGAAAAATTATGTTAGAAATTATTTACCGATTACCAAATAACGAGTATTTGCGAACTCACGTTGATGCATTAGTGTCACTTTGTATTAAAATTATTGAAATCGATAATGAAGAAGTCGTTTTAGTTTGCATGCGTATCATCATCGAACTAACGAAGAATTTCAGACCTACGTATAATGGACAAGTTGGTACCTTTTTGTTCTATTATGCAGCTGCAAAGTGCAATAAATCAGATACAATGTTCTATATACCACAATGTCGTTTTGCAGATCACAACATTTTTGCAATTTTCAAAAAAAGTCTACAACGAACTACCAGACAGGGTAAACGATATATTTAAAATTAGAACCCAAATACAAGTAAAAGAACTGTATGAACTTGATCTGGAATCTTTATTAAACGAAACCTATACGATAACCACCATAGAATGTAACAAAGGTTTTAACGCTGAGGGAAAACCAGTTATAGAACAGGTATGATTTTTTTTTCTTATTTTCATGTAAGAAACAAAGAAATAAATAATTTTTTTTATTTTAGTACACCATTATTCCCAAGGGTTCATTATCTCTGAAAGCTCTTCAGGAGCTACCAATTATTATAGTGTTACTTTATCAACTGTATAAGGAAAATATCAAACGTGAGTTGGTTGAATATATTCCAAGTGTTATTAGATCTCTGACACTCAAACCTCTGCCTGAAGTAATGTAAGTAACGAAACGTTAAAAATAGACATTTCAGGAAAAGTTGATCTCTCACCTCCGTGGCTGTTTTCAGGGCTGACAAAAACTTCAGTAAAGAAGTATTCGTTGATTTCATGTCTGCTCAAATAAGAACACTTTCGTTTTTGGCTTACATAATTCGTATTTATCAAGAAGTAGTAATGAAAAATCATAAAATGATGGTCGAGGGAATGCTGAATATGTTACGTTTATGTCCAAAAGAAGTGACTGGTTTACGTAGAGATCTTTTCATCGCTTCTAGACACATTTTATCTACTGAATTAAGAATAAGTTAGTAGTCTCCTCTGTTTCAATACATCTTTTACTGAATTTTAAAATACTAATTGGAAAAAATTTTACCGTAGTGTTTGCACCTCATGTCGATGAATTATTTGACGAAGATGTTCTACTTAATCGAGGATGGACTACCCGAGAAACATTGAGGCCTTTGGCCTACAGTACTTTAGCCGATTTCGTACATCATATTCGCCAACATTTATCAATGCCTACAATCGTAAAAGCTGTGCAACTTTATTCTTTAAATGTTCACGATGAGACTTTACCTACGGGGTTTGTATATTTACATTTTTTCATTTCGAAACGTACGACTGTAATTAATTTTGCATAATAATTTTATCGTTTCAGGATAGAAACAATGTCTTGTAAATTACTGTTGAATTTAGTGGAGTGTATTCAACAACATAGCAAAGCGGATCCAAACTCTACCAACGAGCAGAGCGGATACTTACTGCTGTCAAAGATATTGAAAATTTGCGTGCTCAAATTTAAAACTATTGTAAAATTACATTTACCATTCCTTCAGAATAGAATGTAGGTTTTCTCGATTTTTTGACAAGTTTTCGTTGACCTGTTTTTTGAAACTATGCCACAATTTTATAGTAAACAAATGCAACAACAACAACAACAGCAACAACAACAATTATTACAAATGCAACAACTTCATTCTCAACAACAAGCAAATCAACAAGAACAAGGTACTCAACAAGCTACTCAACAAACGCCGGCTACTGGAATAACGGAAACAACTTTGGAGAAAGTTGAAGAAATCAAGTATTTGCAGTTTTGCTCAGAGATTGGTAAATTAAGTGCTTTTTCAGTTTAAATCATTTTTTTTAAATGTCAACTTCATATAAATAACATTTTTAGGAGGAGCGGATAAAAAAGATGCAGCTAAAACGGAGAAAAAGTTTGGATTTCCTTTGACACAACCTCCGAACTATACAGTTACTGATTGTAAATGCCTGGTCAGAACATTAACTTGTGCTATAAAATCCGCTACTTTCGCTTGCATTGGTCTTAAAGTAAGTACAATTATCTTAATCTTACCAGAAAATTACTTTTAATTATGGTCTAATCGTTATTTTTCCGTTTCAGACGGGTCCGGATGAAGAACCTCGTAAAACGATTGTTTTCGCGCCTCGAGAAGTGAATTTATTTATTCGATTGATAAAATGGGCTTTACAAGCGTTTGATATATATACCATCACTGTTCCTGGAATCGTACAAGGGCTACGTTTATCTAATCAAGCTCGAGCTCGTTCTAAAGAAGAAATCGAAGTTTTGGAGCATTTTAATGGAATTGTAAGGACCTACTTTACAAATAATTTTAGGAATCATGGGTTTTGATTATTTTGTATTTAATTTTCAGTTTACATCGCTCCACCCTCAAACATTTAGAGAAATATTTTCCTGTAGTATTAAAACTTTGGTCGATCGTATTGCTGTAAATCCTTCGTTAATTGTTATAAGCGATACTTTTTTGACCAATAAAGAGACTTCGGCCATTTACGCAACAATTATGGTGGAATTTTTATTAAATCGTATGAGTGAAATGGGAGAAGAAAATCAAGATCGCAGTAACTTGTACCTGAAACTCTTCAAAACTGTTTTCGATAGTGTTTCAACATTTTCAGCTGAAAATGAACACATGCTCCAACCTTATTTGCATCAGATTGTAAACAAGTTAGTAATCCATTCATTTTTACCTCATTATAATTTCGAAGAATGTTTTTTTAAATGATACTTTTTACGTAGATCTATGGAAACAGCTATGACAGCAAAAGAACCATACAATTATTTTGTCTTATTACGTGCGCTATTTCGATCAATCGGCGGTGGAAGCCACGATTTATTGTATCAAGAATTCCTTCCATTGTTACCAACCTTATTACAGGGTACATATGATGATTTAATTATTGAAATTTTACACATTCTTTTGGGCTGAAACTTCAGATTCTTCATTTATGCGTGAATCATGTTTCAGGTTTAAACTGCCTTCAATCAGGATTACATAAGCAGCACATGAAAGATTTATTCGTTGAATTATGTCTGACTGTGCCAGTTCGTTTAAGCTCTCTGTTACCTTATTTGCCTATGCTCATGGATCCGTTAGTATCTGCATTTAACGGCTCACCTACCTTGATTAGTCAGGTAAATAAAAATTAATTTGTGGTATGTCGTGTTGTTATATTCAATGAATTAATAATTTTTTTTTATTTTTTAAACTAGGGTTTAAGAACTTTGGAATTGTGTGTAGATAATTTACAGCCTGATTTCCTATACGATCACATACAACCTGTTCGTGCCGATTTAATGCAAGCTCTCTGGAGATCACTCCATAATACTACAGATCAAGTAGCTCATGTAGCTTTCAGGTAAGTTGTTAAAATATTAAAATTACTATCAGAGTTGTAATCTAATTTTATATCAATTTCATATTTTACAGGGTACTGGGTAAACTCGGCGGTGGCAATAGAAAAATGATGAACGAACCACAACGCTTAGATTATCAAAGTAATCGAACGAATAATCCATCAGTAGTGGTCCATTTCATTGACTACGCGTTACCGATCAATATGTGTTTGCAAAAGGTATGAAATTTGTATTATGTTTTCTGTTCGCAAAAAATACGCCCTATAACTTAAACATCTATTATTCATTCAGATGGTTGAAACTGCTGTTAGTGCTTTGAAATTAACCACTACAGATGCGTATTATAGACGACAATGTTGGGAAGTATTAAAAGGATTCATCGTAGCATCCATTAGTGCCGAAGAAAATAGCGTTTATAGATTGCTCTCTCATCCTAGGTCAGTTATCCAACCCAAATACGTCGAATTCTGTCTCGAAAACCTAGCTAATTTTTCAATTTATTCTTTACAGTTTTACCGAAGGACCCATTCCTCGCATTCAAGGTGTTTTGTATAAATTCAACGACCAAGTGGTCAGAAATACCCATATTAGTGCCTTGACAGGTTTGTTTTTATTTTTTGTTTTACTATTTTGAATTTTAAAATATCAAATTTTTATCATTTTTTTTAGGTGTATTTGTTGCTGCAGCAATTAAAGATTTAGGCAAAGTCGTAGTTCCTATTATGGTAGCCATTGTTAGACATTACACTATGATAGCTATATCTCAACAAGCTGGTAAGTTATCAGATGTATGAAAAAAACGCGAAATGCTATAGTTTTTCTATTTCTAAATATTTTCAATTTAGGTCCGTTCCCCATGAACAGAAGACAAAATCTATTGGTAGGTTATATGGATTCTTTAATATTAGCCGAAGCCATTGCCACAGTGATGGGATATGAGGAGAAAGAACTGTGTAAACCCGGTCGTTTAGCTCTAGCCGTCATGTTAAGCACTGCTACTACTGTTTTGGGATCCAAAAAAAGAGTAAGATCATTATCATCTTATTTATATTGAAAATTACTTAATTTTTCATCATATTATTTTCATTAGGCTTGTGAATTACCAATAATGGAATACCTAGTAGAGAAGGTATGCGCTTTATGTTACGAAAGACCATGGTACGCTAAATTAGGAGGTTGCGAAGCTATAAGGTTTTTATACACGAAAATGGCGATCAATTGGGTTTATAAACATTTGTACACATTTGTCAAAGCTCAACTTTTTGTTATGATGGATCTCAGTGGCGAAGTAAGAGAAAACTCGATCTATCGTGCTACAAAATTTTCGGCAATTGTTTAATTTTTACATTATTTAGGTGTCAAATGGTACAATTGACCGTGCGAAAGGTAATTTGGAAGAAATGGTTAGACGATGTGCCGTACTCGTTGATCCAAACACTGATCCTGAATTGGCAGCTGTGCAGAAAAAAGCTTTATTAGAAGTTACCTACGAATTGACCAGACAAGTTACTAGTCCTAACGATTATCTTAGAGAAGAGGTAAAAAAAAATCGCACTCTTGTTATTTTTTACTTGAAAAAAAATGCTTTATTTTTCTTTATGTATTATTTGAAACTCGATTTTAGGCTATGCGATTATTGCGCGTTTTTGCCGAAGTACAAAATAAATCAATTACCGATGTAATGGAATGCCATAAAAATGTATTAGTTGATATCATTCCACCGAAAAAACATTTACTTAGACATCAGGCAGCAAATGCACAAATTGGATTGATGGAGGGAAATACATTTTGTACAACTTTGGTTCCTCGACTATTCACATTAGGTAATTTGATAACATTCACCGGTGAAAATAATTTTTGATGTGTATTTAATTTTTCTAACAATGTGTAATTTGTTTACAGATTTGAACATACCAGAGCATAAAATGTTTTTCCATGAAGTCTGTAACGTTTGCGACAATACAGATGCTGGGCTCAACAAATTACCTTGTTATAAATCTATTCCTAGTTTAGTGCCTTTAAGGAAGGCTGCCATGAAAGCGTTATCGGCCTGTCACTACGTTCCTAACGTATCAGAAAAAATCTTTAATTCGCTGTATCAAGCCTTGGAGCGATCAGATCCCGAATTACAAGAAGCTGCCTTCCAATGTATGAAGAATTTCGTTTCTGGATCGTTAATTGATCTTTCAATGGTAAGAGCAGAATAAAGGAAAATAAAATAATACGAAGAATAGAAGAATGAATATTAATAAAATATTTCTTTAAATAGGTTCATGAAGTTATGAGACCGCTGTTATCAACATTCTGCGATTATAGAAACATAAATGTTAGCGGAGCTAGAAGGCTGTGTTATGTAGTGCAGTTGTTCCCAACTAGTTTCAAAGAAAAGCTTTGCGAACAGCTTCTCTCACATATGCAGCATTTCTTCGAGACCTTAATTCAACAACAGAGAAGCGGTATGAAATATTTTGGTATGATAAATGATAAAAAAATACGATTTTTATAATTTTATTTGTTTTATAGGTATTAAATCCGATACGAAAGATACAGAACAAATTATCGCCATCATAATCGATATATTTTATCACGTTCCCGCCGCTAGACCAAGATTTATTGAAATATTATGCCTGCTCATTTTTCAAAGCAAGAAAAATCTACGTATCGGTCGCAGCTCACCTTACCACGAACCCTTGATAAGATTTTTATTGAAATATCCTTTGGAGACTATTGTATTATTTTTGCAAGAAAAATATATGAGAGTAAGTTACTTGTACGAAAAAATATTTCAATAATTTTTGGCCAGAATTTGACAGAAATATTGATTATTTCAGGAATACGAATGGGGTAATTATTTACATTTTATGTTGAAACATGACAATAGTAAACCATTCCGAGACGTGTTCGATAAACCAGAAATTATAGATATGTTAGCTTCTTTAATTGATATATTTTCCAAAACTGACAGTACTCTTACCACCGGTAAATAAATCATTGCTTTATTTTTAAATATTATTTGTAATAAAACGATTATTTGTGAATATTATTATTCCATTTTTGTAGATGAGAAAGCAGCGATACGATACCATGCCATTAAGACTGTATCTTTGATAATTAAATACAACGATCAATGGTTAGCATCGCAGAAGAAAATTACAACTATTTTAACTAAAATTTGGACCGATAGTGATTCGTATCAAGTAATGAAAATATATCATATTTTAAATGATTAGGGAAATCTGATATTTTTCCTTAGTTACTAATTTTCATGTGTTTTTTTTTTTTTTACAGGAAATTTTCGTCAATATCACCGCTATACCTCATACGCACTGGAATGAGCCCAAATTGATAGTTACAATATTGTTGCATTATTTCACGCATCATCCATTAAAGATTGATTTACTTTTTTATCTAATGACCGCATTTTCTCATCGGTTCACTTCTGATTTTCAAGTACGTTTTTACCGGAAATAATCTTTTCAATCGTAAAAATCTTTATTTTTTGTATAATATTAATAATCGATTATTTTTTTTTGTAGTTTTTGAAAAATTTCCTAGTTCAAACAGTTGCTCAAGGGTATACCGTCGAATGGAAAAGATCTGCGTTCCTTCGATTCTGCGAATTATTCCAAATGCCTAATGTTGCAGAAGAATTGAAAGCTCGGATCTTGCAGTACATAATCATCCCTTGCTTTACTGTTTCTTTTGAACGGAACGAAGGCGAAAGATTAATTACGTCATCGAATAAACCATCGTTTCAAGGAACCCAACCTGAAAATTTAGTGACAGTATTCTTGGTTAAAGTAAATAATTTTCGAATAAACCTAAAGTCGCAACAAGCGTACTTGACCGAATTTTTTGAACGAGTGGCTTTTCTTTTGATTTCAGCTTGTCGAAGAAGTTAAGCATTCTGGCTGTTCTGATTCAATTCGAATATTGCTTCAACAGCTAGCTTGTGTGATTGTGGAATATGCTTCCCATTACCTTAACACTAGTAAAACGGAAGGCAATAGGTTGCGTATTCTCATGGAATTTGTATGGCCGTGTTTAAGTGGCAAAAAATGTACCGATTCGATCACCGAATATCACGGTCATCTCCTATTATGTCACATTATTTCAAAAATGGCCATCCATAAAAAAATTATTCTACAAGGTACTGAAGAAAATTGATGTTTTTTAGATGTTTCTAAAAAATTAACATGACTAATTTTATCGTTTCAGTTTTTCGAAGTTTATTGAAAGCTAATGCGTTGGAAGTGCGGCCGATCGTGAGATTAGCTTTAGATATTTTGACACCGATTCTACCAAATCGAATGGAAGATGGATATAGAATGTTGACTCACTGGACGAAAAAGATATTATTAGAAGAGGGACATTCCATGCCACAGCTTGTGCATATGTTGCAACTCATCGTTCGTCATTATAAGGTTTGTTAATTGACCATCTCAAGTTAATATACTCACGATAAAATCTAACCGATTTCATTATTCAGGTGTACTACCCAGTACGACATAGACTGATACATAATTTAGTTCACTCTATCCAAAGATTAACAGTAAATACATCACCATCGTTAGATTATCGAAAATTAGCAGTCGATTTATGTGAAGTAATGATTAAGTGGGAGTTACAAAGGATACGAAATGAATCCGATACTACAGAGGTGAATATCTGAGAACCTCGTCGTTTTTCTATTGTTGAATTTAAAAATTTATTTTAATGTAATTTTAGACGACTGAAACATCAACGGACAGCTTGAAAAGAAGCGGTGATTTTCTCTCTATGCAAGCCCGAAAACGTTTTGCTGGAGGAGTTTCTTCTCCTATTCCTTCAACGTCAACATTATCCGAAGAGAGTGATAGCAATAAGCCAATCGATAGGATGCACGCGGATGCTATTATGAATTACTTGACTCGAATTGCGTGTCAAGTGAGTTCTTCAAATTACCTGCCGGAATTTTTATTTTCAAAAAATACATTTTATTAAGCTGAAATATTTTTTAGGTGAATGAGCTCACAACTACAAGTGGCACGATAGGTGATCAATTGGCTAGAAGATGCTTGAGTATAATCAAGACTGCGTTGAAATCCGATATTTGGCCCGATAATAATATCGATATACGACTACAATGGGTCGATAAATTGTTATGCAGTTTATCTGGTTCAAATCCAAACTACGGAAATATTTGTACAGCTTTAGAATTGGTTACGTTTGTATTTTCGGTGATGAAAAAAGAAGATGTTTTAGCGTTGTGTAAGTTATTGCAAAACGGAATCAACCTGTGCATTTCATCGTCCAATCCCAAGGTATGATTTGATCTTGAAACTCATTTCGAATACCGATGCGATTCTTATCACTAATTTTTATTGCAGATTATTAGATATGTACACGCCTTAATTTCTCGCTTAATGAGTATTTTCCCGGTTGAACCACCTACGTCGCCCGTAGCTTCTAAATACGAAGAACTGGACAAGATTTATAGTTGTGTTGCCAAAGTAAATAGATTCGTTCATTCTCAGTATTTTCTCGAGTTGAAATTACTAAAATTTAATGAAAAAAATTTTGTAGGTAATTTTAGACGGATTAGCTACCTACGAGAAAAATACCAATGCTACTGCTACGTCTTTATACGGGGCTATCATGTTGATAAAAGCCGGCTGCAGTAATAATCAGTCATACGTTGATCGATTCAGTTCTTCATTTGTCAGAGTTATACAACGATTAGCACGTGAACATCACAGTTCTGCCAATGTAGAAACTATAGGTAAATCTTAATCAAATTAAAGATTAAAATACATTTCAACAAACTAAATTGTTCATCTTAATTTTTCAAAGGAGTTACCGAATTGTTGACTTATTGTTTGGATATGTTGAAAAATCGCGTCGGTGTCATGAAAATTGATACTAGGAAAACTTTCATCGCTGTGATAATCACCGGACTTATTGAAAGGACGAACGATGCTAAATTAATGAAAGCCCTATGCAAAGTATGATTTTAAAAATACTGATTTCTGCTTACCGCAGTCGCTTTATTTCGGCTTGTTTGCAATTTTCAAATTTCTTTTCTAGTTGTTAGAAGAATGGATGGTGAACGGTAAAAATACGGGATATTGTGGACCTAATGTTCAAGAAAAATCTGTTCTATTAGTCAAGATGATGCAGTGTATTGAAAAACGATTCCCAGATTTGAATTGCCAATTTTTAGAAATTATTTATAATATTTATAAGTAAGTTGAAGAATTAGAATTTTTATTATTCTGTAGAATATTTCATTCATTGCTGAAATATTTTTCTCAGAGATGAAATCACAAAACCCACCGAATTAATGTTGAAATTGGAGGTAGCATTTTTATCTGGTTTGAGATGCACTAATCCGATTATACGTGGCAAATTTTTCGAATTATTTGATTCTTCTATTCAACGTAAATTGATATTCCGACTGCTGTACATCGTAAGTTCACAGAATTGGGAAGGGATGTCTCAACATTATTGGCTAAAACAGTGTATCGAATTAATTCTGGTCACTAGTGTTCCAGGTAATAAATTTTATTTTGGTAGAATCTTTGTTGCAATCGTTTATGTTAAATTTTTCGTTGCCATTACTTTCAGAAGACCGTGTTCAACTGGCCGAAGGTAGCGGTATGTTACCTAGTATCACTTCTGTTATTGAAAAAGCTGATCCTGACGAAAAAGCTCTATTAGCTGGATATTTCGCAGTAAAAGAAGAACAATCTGAAACAGCATCTGTTTGCAGTATGGATACATCTGTGGTAAGGACGAATGTAACAATTTATTTCGAAACGAATTGACGAACCATATTCACGATTATTCTTTAATAGGATGAAATGGATATTGAATTAGCTGATTCCGCAAGTCAAAGCAGTATTGAATTATTAAACAGCGCTGGAGGTGAAACTCTAGCCCAATTAGTATCTCGTCAAATTAAATTTTTGGAGTCAGTTAAAGATTTCAAAACGATCGATTTCCTCAAAGCTGCCGCTCAGCTATGCCATATGGATACTTCTCTTACGGAACAAATTTGGTTAAATATTTTCCCTCAGTTATGGAAGATATTACACGATCGAGAACGAACGGTAAAAATCATCACCTCTTTACTAGGTTATCATCGAATGTAAGATGAGATAATCTGTGTGATTTTTTAATTTAGGAATTGACCGGCGAAATAACACCGTTCATTGCCAGCGGAAGTCATGTAGTTCAGAAAGATGCTCATCCTAGTGCCATTTGCACCTTCTACGAGAGTTTAGCTCACTGCAATCCTCCTGTTATGATAAAACCGTAAGCATTTCGTATAATGACATCTTAAATGATTGGATTTAAAATAATTTCTGTGTTAATTACAGGCGGGTTATGACTTACCTCGGTAAATCGCACAATTTGTGGCATCGAGTTACACTGGCGCTTGAAAAAATGACCATCGATAGTAATTTCTTCCGAGATAAACAACACATTTCCAACGATTGTTATGATTTTGAACCTGAAACTATTCCTCAACAGGTAAAAAAAATTGAAATATTGCGATACTTGTAAAATTACTAATACGTTTTATAAATATCAATTCTTATTTTGCGGACAGGACATTATCGACAGTTTGGCAGATATGTACAGTGCTTTATGTGAAGAAGATATGTGGTGTGGATTATGGCAAAAACATGCTAAACATCCCGAAACCATAATTGCTCTTACTTATGAACAACAAGGATTCTTCGAACAGGCATTAGGCGCATATGAATTAGTTTTAGGTAAAGCGAGACAAACTTATTCAAACATGCCCGCTCCTATAAGTCTAATAAGCGAACAAAGACTGTGGGAAAGACAATGGATTAGGTGAGATGAAATTGTATCACCCTTATCTCATATTTTAGAATGAAAATATCTAAATAAATTATTTTCATTCGTAGATGTACCAAAGAACTGAATCAATGGGATCATCTCCTGGACTACACTCAAATGAAAAATTTATCTAATCCCGTTCTTATATTAGAAAGTGCTTGGCGAGTACCTGATTGGAATTTAATGAAAGAAGCTTTATCTCAAGTTGACGTAGCCTATCCTGGTATATTAACATGGAAGGTACGTAGTACGTACTAATGTCATTATTACCTCGTTATAACACCCTAAAAAATGTTTTACCATTACAGGAAGACTTGTATAAAGGATTTCTTGCAATATGTCATCCCGAAGATACACTTCTGCACTTAGTCGAACGTTATGTTGAGCAAGCTAGTGTTCAATGTATCAAAGAATGGCGAAAATTACCACATATCGTATCACACGTCCACATCCATTTGCTACAAGCCGCTCAACAAATCATCGAGTTACAAGAAGCGTATCAGATTCATCAAAGCTTGTTACATGGACGTAGTTCAACGTCGTCCCTTCACGATATCAAAGCCATAGTGAAAACGTGGCGTAACAGGTTACCGGTAATATCAGATGAATTAAGCCATTGGAGCGATATTTTCACATGGAGGCAACATCATTATCAATTTGTAACTCAGCATTATGATACTAATCAAGATCAAGCGACCAGACAACATAGCATTCTCGGAGTGCATGCATCTGCTCAGGTATAGTTATTTTTGAAAAATAAAATATGTTTTAAAAAATTACAATAATTTTATACTAATGGTGTATAATTGCTCAGGCTATCATTCATTTTGGAAAAATAGCAAGAAAACAGAACTTGACAGCGGTATGTTTGGATTCGCTAAATCGTTTGTACACTATACCTAGCGTACCGATCGTCGATTGTTTCCAAAAGATACGCCAACAAGTGAAATGTTATCTGCAAATGGCGGTTCAAGCTGGAAAGAGTGAAATTCAAGAAGTAAGTTCACAAAAAAAGTGATCATTTTATAAAAGTTGGCCAAATAATTCTTTGATTGTATTTATAGGGTTTGGATGCCATTGAATATACCAACATGAGGTACTTGACCAGAGAAATGACAGCCGAGTTTTATGCTTTGAAAGGAATGTTTTTGGCTCAGTTAGGTTGGTTATAACTTTATGAAATCAGTACTCAGTATCGATACGATATTAATAATTTCATCTTGTTAGGTCGAAGTGAGGAAGCAAACAGAGCATTCTCTGTCGCAGTTCAAATGCACGATACATTAGTTAAAGGTTGGGCACTTTGGGGAGATTTCATGGAACAACAATTCACTAAAACAACACCTCCCAATATTAGTACCGGTATATCGGCGGTTACATGTTTCTTACATGCGTGCAGGAATCAAAACGAATCTAGGTCTAGAAAATATTTAGCAAAGGTATCTATCGAATTACTATGAAAGAAAAGAAATTAGGTGATTCAATTTTTCATCTCAATGTTAATTACGATCAACAGGTCCTTTGGCTTCTTACCTACGACGACGAAAAGTTCTCTTTGACTGAAGCTGTTGACAGGTATTCTGTCGGAGTTCCGCCGTCTCTGTGGCTACCTTGGATACCGCAATTATTAACGTGTCTGGGACGTAACGAAGGAAAATATATTGTGAATTTGATTAGTCAGGTATAATTTTTAAATATCCTATAATTTAATTTGGTCTTTAGCAATTTTATTACTGAATTAATTATTCGATTTATTTTTCAGGTGGGTAGGATGTTTCCACAAGCTGTATACTTCCCTATTCGAACCATGTACTTTACTCAAAAAATCGAGCAACGAGAACGTTACAAAAGTGCTGAAAGAGCAGCTGGTAAACAGGTATGAGAAAAAATAAGAACTTGATTTTTTTCGTGAGGAAATTTGTGATTATTTGTTTTTTATTTTCAGAATGAAAGTGTTGGTACCGGTGGTGTTGAAAATACCCAACAAAGTAGGCACATTACACATATAATGTAACGTAAATGAACTTTATGCTATTGAATTCTAAATCCTTAATCTTTATGATATTTAGGTAGTTCATCCGATGGCTCTAGTACAATAAAAGCAACTCCTGCGATGTTACGTTGTTCGAAAATTATGCAATTGCAAAGAGAAATCCATCCCACTATATTACTCTCGTTGGAAGGAATTGTAGATCAGGTAAATTAAAATTGAAATCCATGTAAATAATTATTCTACATTTATTTGTAATTTGTATCGTCAATTGGCTTGATTTCAATTTTTTTAAAGATGGTGTGGTTCCGCGAAAATTGGTGCGAAGAAGTGCTTCGACAATTACGTCTGGGATTGGCAAAATGTTACACACTAGCTTTTGAAAACAGAGGAGGAGTAAATGATGCAAATATTTCTGTTTCGACTCATAACTTTTTGAAAAAATTAGTATCTACTTTTGGTATTGGACTAGGTAAAAATTTCGTTTGGACTTATTTTGATGCAGTTTATTTTGAAACACGTATCCTAAAGAATATTTTTCAATATTTGCGTAGAAATGTATACTAGCTCCGTAAGTACAGCATTTGGCAACGCTGGATCGGAAAGTTTAGCTAGAAGAACCCAAATCACAATGTCAGATCCAGCTTTCCAGACGATGAAACAAAAATTCGCCGATGATTTCGATTTCAGCGTACCTGGCGCAATGAAATTACACAATTTCATTTCTAAACTGAAAAAATGGATACGATTGTTGGAGAATAAAATCCAAGCTCTACCAAAGTGAGTAGAAAGTTTATAACAAAAAGATTTCTTGCCTAAATAGTGCACTAATTTATCTCTTTTTTTTTTAGATCATTTTTAATCGAAGAAAAATGCAGATTTTTGAGCAATTTTAGCCTACAAACAGCGGAAATCGAATTACCCGGAGAATTCCTTCTACCCAAAGTTAGCACCAAAGTCAGTACACGTTTAATTTATACTCGTTAAAAACGAAGGAAAATCTCGTATGCTATGGTTTATTTCATTTTCAGCATTCCCATTATTATGTAAGAATTGCAAGATTTATGCCCAGAGTTGAAATAGTCGAAAAGCATAATACAGCTACTAGACGTTTGTACATAAGAGGTCACAATGGTAAAATATATGCGTACCTGATAATGCAAGAATCTGGAATGGGTGACGCTAGACGCGAAGAAATCGTTCTACAATTGATGAGAATGTTAAATCATTACTTGACCAAGCAAAAAGTACTAGCATTTTGTTTTTGAATTCTAATACGAATCATAATTTTCCAGTTATTATTATTATTTTTTTCATTTTCAGGAAACTTCTAGAAGGTTTTTGAATTACACCGTTTCTCGAGTTGTGGCCGTGTCACCTCAATTACGTTTGGTCGAAGATAATCCAGCGTCGTTATCGTTATTGGACATTTGTAAACAGATGTGTTCTAAGAAAAATGCTCAATACGATGAACCGCTTACTAAATACTACGATCGATTAGCGTTTATACAAGTAAAAGGAACTTTTATTCATATAAATATAATCTAATTATAATGCTTAACAATTAATCGCATTTTTTTCTATTTTTTTATAAACTTTTTATTTTGGTTCTTTGAATTTCCAATTTGAAAAAAAATAACTTATCATAAGATTCAGAATTTAATAATTTATTTTTAAGAATTCAAATTATTTCCCTGTCTCATAGCTTAATATTCGAAAAAAATACTTTTTTAAATGTAACATATTACGCGTTTATATTTACCGAGAAATCTGTTTTAAATATTTTCCAGGCTAGAGGTGGAAAAACAAGCCATCAAGTTTTAAGAGATATTCTGATGGATGTCCAAATCAGTCATATTCCACCCAATTTGTTAAAAACCTGGGCATTTGAAATTTACAAAACTCCCACCGATTACTGGACATTTAGAAAAATGGTAAATGCTCGTCAAGTTGATGTAGAAAATTTCATTTTTCCCATCATAATAATCAAAACAATATTTTTCAGATTACTTTACAACTTTCGTTATCTTGTTTTGCCGAGTACGTGTTCCATCTGACGAGACTAAATCCAGATATGATGTTTATACATCAAGATTCCGGTCTCATAAACGTTTCTTATTTTAAATTCGATGTCGATGATTCGAAAAGTAAATACCCATTTAAGATTACATGTTGAAAAAAGGCATACGAGTAAACATCGTATTTCATCTCATTTTACAGGCGAATTGAACGGTAATCGAGCCGTACCATTTAGACTGACTCCTAATCTGAGCGAATTAATTACGGAGATTGGTATCTGCGGTCCATTAATCGCCAGTATGATCGCAACAGCGAGATGTTTCTCTTATCCAAATTTCAAACTTCAAACCATCTTAAGAGCGTTGCTACGCGACGAAATGATCACTTCTTATAAAAGGGTAATTGTATTAATTTCGTAATTTGTATTACGTAAAATTTTGATGAAAATTTTTCAGCTCGATAAATTTAATCAGTAAAACAGTAGACTAATATTGCAACTTTTGATAGTTCTCGAATTTTTACTTATTTTTCTTCGTATTAAAGTAGGGAAATCACCTTCATGTACATAGTATATCAACTAATCGTGTAAAGCTACCACCAAAAGGCAAAGGTTACCGATAAAGACAATTATGAAGTTTTTTTGTCGTTGATAATGATTCTTCTAGAACTCCAGACGTAAAAAATTATCAATAGATGTTATATTATCGGTGTTGAAATATTTAATCGAAAGTGTAATAACCAATGTTAATTAGGCTTGTCGATAAATGTGAATTTTAAAGTGTTAAGGTTACGGTTTAATGAACTCGTTATTTGTGAAGAGGTTTTTTTGCTTGTTGAAAATTTTTTATTTATCATCGATCGAAATTTGTTCACTGTAAACATTGTCGTGGTTAATTACGAAGGATATCAACTATACATTAACTGTTGATTAGTGATTTTACCACTTTAACGATTTTCTTCCTGATAAACAGGTTCGAAACTTGGGTGTGTTTTGATTTTGATTAATGAAAATAAACGTGGTAGACGTGATATTGCTCTTTTTACTCCTGTTTATGGAATTTACCCCGGGGCTGATATGAAATGATTTTTAAATTGGTGATAGGCTTGCACTGATTTTTACCTGGTAATCTTTCCAAACTGTTTTACTCCATGGAATTGGAAGCGGAATTATCAAATTCATAAATATATAATACCAAGCAACATTCATCAACCGGTTTGCAAGTACACGATTAGTTACTTGTTTCGAAATGTTTACAATTGAGTTCAGTTAAAAATACCGAATAAAAATTAACCCAAACAGAGTTGAAAGAGTATACAGTAATGGTTGTTCACCTTGAATCATGTGATGGTATAATATTGCTAATATTACTCGATACTTTCATACGTTAGCATTAAATTATTTAATAGGTATTATTTTTATTTAAATAAGTATACATACTTTCAAATGGTACATATTTATTTTTCTCGTAAAGAATCATACGAGAAAATAATCATGCAAAATAAAAGCGTAATTTTTATAATTCTTTGCAGAAACTGGAAGAAGAAAATGAAGTTGAAGATTTAAATAATCCGCCCGCTGACGTACCCGGCGAAATGATCGTAACGATGGTAACAAATTCTGTTAACTCAATCATGCAGAGATTAAGCAGTTTGACTAATTTCGACGGAGTGGAAAGTAAAGTACGTATTTGGATAATTATAATTTGATATATGTTTATGCTAGTGAATTATGTTTACAAAAATGTACATTTCGGTTGTTTACTAAATACTCGAGAAACCGACGATATTAGAGAACGTGTTTGAAATATTTCAAATTTTGGGGTTTTCTAAGAAAAGTAAACACATTTCAAGTTTTGTTAGCATTTCAGTTATAACACTTGTTATTTTTTCGAAATTAATTTTTTGCAAAATTTAATCGAATGAAAATTATTGTTTGTTTTGTTTATTTGTTATAAGAATAAATCGTCGTCTTATCGTGAAATAAAAATAATACAAATTACTTTTTCCTCGATTCGTTTAAGTTTAAAGTTCATCAGAAAAGGAAGATGAAATCATTTAAATAGTAGACGTGTTTATAAATAAAAAGAATCATTTATCAACGTAAACAAAACATTTTCGCATACGTAAAATGATATAGCGAAGCAATTACCAAACGATGGAAAGAAGCGGACGATTGTTGACTCATGGTAATTGAGAATATTTATATTTTTTTCAATAGGTTGCAACGTTGGTTAATGCGGCGAAAAATGTAGACAATTTATGCAGAATGGATCCGGCGTGGCATCCATGGTTGTGATTTAATTATGTCGTTAGTTAATGTTTTATGTTAATGAATACACGTTAATTCAATATTGTAAGGTGGTCAACGTTTTACGAACTCATTGTCGTAATGGACGTAATGGACTAGCCTTATATCTTAAATACTAAGTATTTTATTTTTTGGGGGATTTTATACTTACCATTATGTTTAAATAATTTTTAATATTTTGGAGTATTTATTTTGTATATTATGTACATATATTTTGGAGATAAATCTCACGTAATATTTACGTGTTTATTTTTTATATAATTGACACTTTATGGTAATTTTTACCCCAATGATTATTTTTTGTAAACAATTGTCGTTGTAATTATGATCAAATCAAATATCAATTTTTTAGATTCGAATAGTTTTGAATTTTTTTTGAAAAATTATACTTTGATTGTAATGATTATTGAAAATAAAATCATGTTATGAATTAAAATTTTCTCCTCAAGATGCTCAATAAGCTCGTGAATAGTCAACATTTAAAATTGATGTAACTGAAATTTAGTAAGTGAGCGAAATGTAATACTTACTTGTTAAATGGGGTCCTATCCTTTAACCTTGAAAGAATCGTTGTAGTTTGATCGAATATTAAAAATCTAAACCTGAATTTTGAAATGATGGCTCATAAATTCATAAATTTTAAATTACTCTTTTTTCAAATTGTCAACGTAAAAATTTCGAATTGTAATATTTGTTAGCTTTTATGTGCTTTTATCAGCCGCTGTAATTGTTCCACTTTGATTTATCTTATCACCGTGTCAAGTGAAAAGTTAAATAATAGCAAGTAGATAAACGAAAATCCACTAAATTTTACCATGCGCAAGAAAAAATTAGAAAAAAAGTATATAAAAATACAATAATATATTTTCCCAGGCACAAAAATTACGAATAAAATATATAAAATAGAATGACACTCATGAAAATGTTACCTATAAATTACATCGAACATTTAGTCAGACTTTTAATTTGAGTTTTAAATTTTCGGCCAATTTATCTAAGAATTCAAAAGTGTCAAGATAGTCAGCTCTAGTTACGTTGTTCATACCTTTGATACAAATGGCTAAGTCTTTAGTCATGAAACCTGATTCGATGGTTTCAATGCAAACCGCTTCCAAAGCATTGGCAAATTTCTCCAATTCAACATTAGCATCCAGTTTAGCTCGGTGAAGAAGACCTCTAGTCCAAGCAAATATCGAAGCAATTGGATTGGTGGAAGTTTCTTTGCCTTGTTGATAGAATCTGTAATGTCTAGTGACTGTACCATGGGCAGCCTCAGCTTCGACGGTTTTACCATCGGGACAAATTAATACTGATGTCATTAGGCCCAAAGAACCATATCCCTGAGCAATGGAATCACTTTGAACATCACCGTCGTAATTTTTACACGCCCATACAAAACCTCCTTCCGATTTCATGGCATATGCTACCATATCGTCGATTAACCGATGCTCGTACCAGATATTTTTACTTTCAAATTGTTTCTTGTATTGTTTTTCATAAATTTCTTGGAATATGTCTTTGAAACGACCGTCGTATTTCTTCAAAATTGTGTTTTTAGTGCTCAAGTACAAAGGATAACCTCTATTTAGGGCGTACTGGAACGAAGCGTGAGCAAATGCTTCGATAGATTCATCTGTGTTGAACATACCCAAGGCGACACCAGCACCTTTATAATCGTTCACTTCGTGTTCGATTTTATTATCACCGTTGGACGATTCCCATATAAATTTTAGTTTGCCCGCTCCCGGAACAACGAAGTCTGTGCATTTGTATTGATCGGCGTGTGCATGACGGCCAATAATTATAGGCTTATCCCAAGTGTTTACCAGCCTGGGGATATTTTTACATATGATCGGCTCCCTGAACACAGTTCCTCCTAAGATGTTACGTATCGTACCGTTGGGAGATTTCCACATTTTCTTTAGATTGAATTCTTCGACACGCTTTTCATCCGGCGTAATGGTAGCGCATTTTATTCCAACATTGTATTTTTTAATCGCTTCGGCACATTCTACGGTAACTTTATCCTCGGTTTTATCACGGTTTTCCATACCCAAATCGTAAGTGTGTAATTCTATATCAAGGAATGGTAAAATTAATTTACTCTTAATCAGATCCCATATAATGCGGGTCATTTCGTCGCCAAGAATGTCGACTACTGGTCCGGCTCTAATTTTACTCATTTTGCAATTATAACACTTTTACTAAAAGTAATGAATAAAAGATGTACTTCGTGAAAAGGGTGGACTCGATGAACGAATGTTTTGATTTTAAGATGGTCGATAAACAATTAATGCACGAAAATTTTAATTATATAATTAATCACGATTAATTAAAACTGCACCGCGATACCGATAATACACGTCTGCAGGCTAGATAATATAACACACAAACATGAAACACCCTGCTTCCTCAATCGCAACGTCATCAGTAGAAAGTTGAAGGTCGATTGTACAGTGTTGTTGTCTGTAAAAAAAAAATGTTGAATAACTCTCGTTTGAATGTTTAACATCATGTAATAGGTAGCATTGTATTTTATGTGTACATCAACCAATAAGGATGCTTTAATTTGATGGAGATTTTTACGTAAGGTTTTACTCATTCGTGATCGTACTGGAAATATTTACCCATGATTTGCAAAAACATATTGTGGTTTTGTGATTTGCCTCATAAACTTTGCAATTTGAGTTCAATTTTCTTTTCAAACGTCCAAATTAGTGGACACATTTTAACTTAGCCGAGGAACCAACTATGTACTTTAATTACTTTCAAATATTGTTCGTGCGTAGTGTGCGTGCCGTCATTTTGTCTGGCACTCTAGTTTCGGCGGCGTAGAGCTACGTTATTATGTATTCCTATTTCCTAGATGTTTTCCTGCGTGTACTTGATCTGAAATTCGGCATTTCTTTGATTGTGACTCATCTTATTTGTGTTCAATACTCACGTGTTGTCTGTCATTGAGTTGTACGTAGTACATGTTTTATTTTTACGTGTTTTCTTAAAAACCGATCCTGTCACCATCAAAGTTTCGGAATTCAAATCTAATTTCGATGCAGTGCGTTTGATCAAACGAAGGTAAAGTACTGTTTGTTAAAAATACAAAATAGTGAGATCAAAATGCTACTTAAAGTATGACAAATCAACAGTTATATTAATTTGAAATTTTGGAAAAGAAACTCGCGTATTTTACGATGTTTTTACTTTATTCGGTGAATTGCGATGACATTTCGCAAAAGGTATTATTAATAAAGTTTCTTTATGGTTATAATTGATGCGTTCATGTGAATTTTAATTGCTCTAGAAATAGAACTGGGACATTATTGAAAGTGAGAGTATTATTATTTTGTTTCTTTGAATCGTTTTCGTATGTCTATAGAATTCTAAATTACAGTTCGGTGGTTTCGATGTGAATGCAATTCATTCTTGTTATTTGTCATTATTGTTATTAATTCATTACTTCTAAAAAGTATTGCTTCTCATTAGCATAAATTTTATACCAATTGGTGACAAATTTAACCATAAATTTTTCTCTTAATACTAATTCCAGTAATAATTACTGTTTGTTTTTTAGTTTTCAAAAATAACATTTCGTTTTGCTATGTTGGCTATTCTGATTTTTCCAAAAAATTTGAAAATAATTTTCCGTTACATTACTGCTTGTTTGCTTCCCCTTCAGTTTGTATAAATGCGCAAGTTGAGTGCAAGTAGTTCCTCTTGTCGCGTAGCATTATGATTTATTTTTAGTTAGAAAAGAGAACGTGAATGAAATGAATTTATTTTAAATTATATTCGGAATAATCTCAATAAGTAATATTAATCGTGTAATGTATTGCTACTTACGAATTAATCGTTTTTTCGTAATATCCTCGCGCATTTCTGTATTTTTTCATGTAGTCTTTCGTGCGAAGTCAGTGACCACCATGGAATTTCTATCGAGTTTAAACCCTTATATTGGTGATTCATTTGTTTTGAAGTTTTCTTACATACAAGTGTTTTGGCGTAGCGTGTAAAAGATGCACATATTGACGTATTTCATACAGAATGTGTCTAACAGTTTCATATTCCTTCTGTAAGTACATAATTCATACATTCATTTATTTTCGCTTTTTAGCGATTCATGTCGTTATATCTGATGAAATCATTTAAAATTTTTGAAATAATTATGATGATGGTGTTTTTTTATTTTTTGCTGTACATTAGTACTTTGGTTTTCCGTTATGTTCATATTCTGAGTGTATTTTAAGTGAATCGTGTGCACCACTTGTTACAGTAATTTTATCGTGCACGTTTTGTTCGGCAACGAAGTCGGATTGTCTGCCTAGCTGTTCCTGTGTTCATTTCTTTCATTTCTTATATATCTTACTTTATGTCCATTAGAACATTAGATTGTAAGTTTTTGCATATGAAAAACCATCTATCAAATACCCCGGGTATTTTTGTACATTTTCGTTTTCGTACCCCGGTGGTAAAATTTTTCGCTTCATAGTTACGCACTCACGCACGCCTCATTATTTTAAATTAAAGATACGACTTGTCTTAAATTTCTTATTAACCTATATGGCTGGTGTTGTGATTTTCATCTTTTCGATTATTGTAACGTACTAGTAAATTTAATTTTCGATCTCGTGTTTCGCAAGTTTTTTATCGCCTTCGTAATTCTATATGCGTAAGGTGAAATTTTCCGAGAAATTTCAAGTTTAGCTTTTCGTTTCTGATTCAATTGTTTATGGTACCAATTTTTGCGGTAACTGTATGATTTCTTCTTTATATAATCTCATTTTCTGGTATTTATTTGAAGTTACAATATGCTTGTACCTATTATTTGCAACGTCTGATAACTCTACCAGAAATTTTTATTTTTTTAAAATAATTTTCTAGCTGTTGATGGTTTTTAAAATAAGTTTTGAAAAATTTGTTTATTCATATCGATAAAAACTCGTAACTTTGTTTCGTTTCATTTCGTTTTTTTTAATTTGTGTTCTTTTTTCAGATGGAAGAATTTGAAAGTTACATTGTAACATAAGTCATGCCGATTACGTCGTTTGTACGAATTCAGATGATCCGGATTGTTATTTTTCCTGCAGTCGTCGTGAATACATAGCTTACTTATGCATAGGTAATTTATTTTTCATTTAATGTTAAATTAATTCTTGTTTTATTTTTTCGTAAAAAAAATCATTCTATTTGTATATTCCAAAAAAGCTAAAGTAAATGAAATTTAAAATTATTTGAGATTATATCATAACGAAATTAATTAGCGTACCTTGACAATTTTAATAAAAATACCTTAGATATACCGAAATATTACTTACACTGAAAAAATGAATAAAAAGTGAGTAAACGAAAAAAAATTAAAGATAATGCAGTATGTCTTCCATTTTTAATTTTTATTTATTTTATGAAAATTACAACATTAAATATAATGCTAAATTATATTTTCAGATCTTTGTATGAACAGAGGACAGTTATGCCAAGAATATATATTCATATTACGTAGAATCTTTTGATGACTACTCTCGATAATTAACAATACAGAGAAATTATGTATGATGTTCCGGTGTAGATACTCACTTGGAAAATATCCATTGATCTTATTAAGCTGCTTCGTTCCCGTAAGTACTGACAAGGTATAATTAATTAATTTAAATTAAATGTAGTAAAAAAAATGACTGTATTGGTGATAAATTTTTGATCAAATTTTCGTGATATTAATATGACAGAAAGTATGAGCGGAAATTATTTATTTTAAGACATGTGTAAAACAAAGCAAACTACGCTGGAATTATTACCTATTCTATGAAAATTCAAATTGATGTATTATTAATAATACTAATAATCGTGATAACAGAAAAGTGACAATTACCATCACATACAATTTCATCATAATAAATAGACATAATTAGTTCGTTAAATTTACTTATATCGTCGTATCGTGTATTGAGATTTGACTATTCTGAAATTTTTTTAGTATCGTTGGAAATCTGTAAGGGTATACTGTTGAAATTTTTTATCAATACGAAAAAATATGCTTCTTAGTAAGAAGTTTAAAATAAGATTTGAATTATTTTTATTGTATTTTATTTTTGAAAAAAAGTTGATTTTTTATAAGAAATAATTTTAATTCGTAATTTTCGCCTTTATCCAAATTTGGAAAAATTAATTTTTTGTTGACAGTTAGGAAGGTTGCCTTTGCGGGTTCACGTACGGTGCGCATACCCCTAAGACGTGCTTAGGCGAGTTCTGACGGTATGGGTGGTTTTCCTGGCTGTCATTTGAAAGACCCATTGGGCAAGTTCGCGAAATAGCGAAAAATTTCGATCGAAAGGGAATGAATTCATGAAAAATTGTTACTTAGCTCAACCGGTCATTCTCAATACATGAGTAGGTGATAGCTATTATAGACAGGTTCACAGAAAAAGAAAAGTATATGAAGTAGTTTGAAGATGCAGTGTGGAGTTGGAAAAGTTTTATTAATTAGCTTATTAGTAGTCGTAATTATATTATACTGTTTAATTTGATGATAGTTGAAGATGTAGGATGCCAAATAGCAATGCTTTGATTTGATTTTTGATCAATTAGGAAAATAAGTATATCAAATAGAATGTGTACCAACATTTCTAATTAAAAATTAGAATACCTACCTAATTTTGAAAGAAAAGTTAACAAGTCAGCGTTAAAGAGTACAATATTGCTAATTCTGTATTTTTAGCTTGGATAAGAAATGTATTTCATTGAAATTGCTTACGGTTTAGGTGTGCCATTTGATTTATTTTTGAACAAGCCAAGTTTGGAAAATCTGTTTTTTAGAAAATGAAATACAACTTACAATTTGTTTAAATTGAGTGTAGAAGTACATACACATTTGTATTAAAATGGTAGATATTGAGATATGACTCTCTGATTCGTTTTTATTCGTAAATTTCAGTGTACAGATTATCAATTTTTTTTTTTACAAACATGTACATACGTTTAGTTTCTGAAAAAAAGTGATTTTGGGCAAAGATTTTCATTGGTGTTCAAATCTGGACGAAATAAATTTTTTATGACAGTTAGGAAGGTTGCCTTTGCGGGTTCACGTACGGTGCGCACACCCCTAAGACGTGCTTAGGCGAGTTCTGGCGGTATGGGTGGTTTTCCTGGCTGTCATTCGAAAGACCCATTGGGCAAGTTCGCGAAATAGCGAAAAATTTCGATCAAGTGGAAATAAATTTATTGGAAATAGTTCTTTGGGTTGAAGAGTCATTCTCAATACCTGCTTACAAGTTAACAGATAAAGTATAGGTATGTGAGGGCGAATTGTGAATACGATGTGCATATGACCAAGTTTTAATAAACACGAAAATGGTTAACATACGTAACTTGGTGCCCAACAAATATCCATTTTTTGAATGCTTATAGGTGTGTAGTTATGCTACATTTGTCATACTTACTGAGTACGTCATTAGTAGGTGTGATTAATTTTAGGTATAATGTTAAAGAGTATCATACGTTTTTATAGAAAATAGTTCATTATGTTAATGGATATGTTGAAGAAAAAATAAAATAAACTACACGTACCACAAGTAGAAATTGAAATATGTATTACCTATTCTGTGGTATTCGTAAAATTTTAATTAAACTAGTTTTATGTGTCTGCTATAATACAAATATAAACAATTTAATAATTTTCTTTTAAAATTACAGGTGATATAATAATTATGAATTTAGCTCAGAAGCTTTGATATTATCATTTGTATGCTATAATAATAAGAATATGCCATTGATGTGATGTTTAATGTGTTTCAAGCAACTATACCTATGAAGTGAAGATGTTTTCGTAATGATTTGAACACCTTTGTTGTTGAAAATTATCATCTTATATTTACCTAACTAAGAAAAACCTGTACTTTGTAGTTTCTAAATATCAAGTTGAGATTTTTAACTTTTTTCTTTTTTTCAGGTACCAATGCCTACCTATGATGAACTGCTGGAAGAAGTGCTTATCGGAATAAAACATCATTTTTACCTTGCCTACTAACAACGAAGAGTTTGAACATAATGGCCATTATGTGGGGAAAGTTTATTTTCATTGCAGGCAGATGACATTAGAAGAAATACACGCGATAAAAAAGTGAAATGGCATTAAAAAGGATTATTAAATTGGTTGAAAAATAAGTAGTACCGAAATTGCTTTTGCTTTAGGTTTACTATCAAGTACATTTTCGAGTGTTATTTGAATCCAAAAATCACTTGAGCAAAAATATAGTTATACTTATTCCGTAAGTTTACCTACGTTATCGGGTATTGAGACGTGAATAATTTGGACTTTTATTGTATAAAAAGTATGTGGGTACACACATGTGATAATTTTTTATCAATTTGAAAAATTTTACAAAATGATCAATTATTTTTGAGGATAAAATTGGGTTTTGAAATAAATACAAATTCTGGATTGGGGTTTTCCATTCTATATTCTTTTCTGGATACTATCAAAATTTTTTTATGACAGTTAGGAAAGTTGCCTTTGCGGGTTCACGCACGGTGCGCACACCCCTAAGACGTGCTTAGGCGAGTTCTGACGGTATGGGTGGTTTTCCTGGCTGTCATTCGAAAGACCCATTGGGCAAGTTCGCGAAATAGCGAAAAGTTTCGATTAAAAGGGAATAAATTTGTGGGAAATAGACTGCAATGTTGAACAATCATTCTCAATACCTGCTTATAAATTTACAGAAAAGGTACACATAGGTATAATGAAGCGGATTTTCAGTACCATAAGTTTTAATAACACTAAGTTGATAAGGAATGGTAATCAACTGATATGATGATTGGAAATTAAAACATTACCTATTCAATGATATTCAAAATTTTTTAATTTAGGTACCTAAGTAAATAATTTTCTTTCAAAATTACAGATAATGTATGAATTTAGTGCGAAAGCTTTCAAGTGCATTATCATGTTCTTATTCATATGTAATGTTTAATACCTAAGTATTTATAAGCGAAGATGCATTCACCATTATCTCAACGGCTTTATTCTTACAAATAATCACCTTATTTAAATAAAAATACCTAGCTTATATTTTATTACTTTCAAATATTAAATTTAGATTCTAAACTTAATTTTTTTCTTACAGGTATCTATACCTACCTACTTACTGACGTGTGATCAACACTAAAAAAATCAACGTTTCAGGAAAGTACTGGCAAAAGACAAGAAAATAAGAAAAAATTCACGCGAACCCTTCGCAATAACTTATTAAGGTACCATTAAGCTTACGTATTCATTTATTCATTTTACTATGAATTTGTGCGTCTTTGATTAAAGTTTATTCGTGTTTTCAGAAAAAAGTTAAGATACGAAAATTTGTTTCGGAACGCAACATCCTTATTGCAGCTTTTATATTTTATCTCTACGTTTTTACAGGCAGTAAAAATTGAGTGCATCTACCTCAGCTATGTTGGCTTTTTATAAGTTCACTTCATTTATTTCATGTCGAGGTATATTGATTAATATAGGTCAACAATGTAATTCCGAATGCACATATTATTTTTATTTTTGTCCTATAGGAACGAAAAAAATATATAAAAAGCTGTCACTGATTAATATTTTAGCAAATTAATATAACGATGAATCCAGACAACAGTTATCCACTTTGTCAAATAGATGAAATTTCATCAACGAAAGATTTCGTATACAAAGTTTATCTAAAAAAATTTGAGCCTTCTAATGATTCACCAATCTTAGGCATCGAAATAATGATTACCAATTTAAATTATTGTAATATATATACATGATGTTATTTTGATAGAGTAATTAAATTTGGATCTTTTTTGTGGAATCGTATAAACTAAAATGCGAAACATGTTAGTGAGTAAATATTATTAGGTATACGTTTTGAAAAAATTATGGAATATGAAAGATACGTTAAGTGAAAATATTATTTTGTATGCCTATTTATAATACTTAGTTACATAATGTTTACCGTATCCAGATACTTTTATCTTAGAGCATACGCAATTGAAGTATGTGTTGTTAATGAACTCGATCAGTTGTACACTTTCATGATTTTGCATTTGATTTTGTATTGTCTAACTATGTATGTATTTATAATTTTATGATGCATTTATAGTATGTAATTTTACAGCTTATTCACCAGGTTTCATTGATTTGAGGTAAGTGGATATTCATTATTAATGAAGTTTAATTTTTTAAATCTCATCCGAAGCCTTCGAATTATTAAGGCTTACGACCATTATTATGATACATGAAATATAATACACAGGTATAATCTATCTACTCGAAGATCTAGCTAAATTTTGGCGAAAGCCTAAAAACATTTATGCGAAGCTATCTATCTATTAAATTTGATTTTGGATCTTCTTGAATGAAAAATTTTGAATCATCATTTCAGGTTTATACGTATGATTTTAAATGACGATCTAACAAGATGATGACATATTAAAAAAAAAATAAAAAAGATTAGTTTCAGTGAATTACCAACTAAATGATACCAAAATGAGTGTGATTGTTGAGTACAACTGTGAAAGGGTTAGTACTGAAAAACTTCTTTTTAGCTGAGTTAATTTAAATTTAAATAATTCCTGGATTAATATTTCAGGCATGATTTATGACTGCCACTGTTGAACAAAAACAATTTTAAGTATTAGGAACTTGAGCAATGAGCATTTATACGTATTTATTAGATTTAATTAAATCTGGAAATATTTATTTTTTAAAAAGTGTGAATCTGCAAATTGTATACGATTGGTAAATGACGATTACCTACCTATTATTTCTAAAAAAAAAAATCAATATCGATAAATACCTTTTGATACCTAGTATCGATACTGCCCATCGCTTGCTTTGAACCTCGAATCAACTTTCGGAGCGTTATCATCGATCGATTTATTATATCATCACGATCATTGTATCATTAATTTCAATTTATACAATTTCATCCTAATTAAGTAGGGAAAGTTTTAGCATTTTTCAATGTGTAATGTGAACCAAGTATTGGAGGATGTAAATTTATAGTTTTATCAATAATATTATGTGAACCGTGTGATAAGGTGATAACTAAGCATTTCAACAAATAATGGTAGGTAAGGAGTTGTATGTTAACCAGTGATCTATAATAATAAGTTTCAGTGTTTTCTTTGCTGGAAACAGCGATATTAGAAATGCCAATTTACAGAATTCATGCCGTGATAAGTACTACTGTAATATCTGTGACTTGTAATTTTATGTAATATGTAATAGTAACCGCGTAAGTAGTCGATTTCCTTATGTTCAACAAGGTATTGAAATCACCATCATTTCACTATCGTTTTCCTTGGTGTTTTAGAAAATTAAATTGATCGAGTTTAGGAAGCGAAATTTCGATTGATAATCATGGCGAATGACATAATTATTGTTTTCGGGAATCGCAGAAGGTAAAAATGCATATCATATATGTCGCATCATTTTTAACTTGTAACATTTCAGAACTTCTAAGTTGGTATTTCTCATTCTTAGCGAAGTTTTTAGCTATGCATTTGAAAATAACTTAATCTATTCAGGCAATTCATTTACTCTGGTTGTCGAGTTGGTTTCTCATTGCGTGAAAGCTTTACGCATACTTACGTGATCAGGAAGGTGAACGTATACATTGCAGTGGTTTTACCGAGTAAGCAGATTAGGTAAATGTAGAAGAGTAAAACATCATTACTACGCGACACTCGTGAACTTAAAACGATTCTTTTATACCATATCTCTTCGTTGTTAAATATATTGCAGCTAGTCGAGCTTGACAACCAAAATAATAATAAAAACTTTATCACAAACTTATTGAATGCATTTGCATTTGTAAAGCTCAACGTTAGTCTATAAGGAGATGTAAATTCTTCAATGACTATAAAATCACACGCGCATGTTCCTTATTTCAAACACTTCCCTGTTATGTGCGTGTTTCAAATCACATTTCTTTATTACCAATTTCAACGTGAGTTTTGTTTCAGTATCGGAGAAAATTTCAAATTAAATGCATCGTTTTTATCCTGAAATGCGGCGTTAAAGTTTTCGTACGCATTTAATTATTAAGAATTTATCAAAACGTATTGTAATTTGAAATTATGGATGATCGAGTGATAGATTCTATCTTTGCCGGCTCTCTGGAAAATTTACCTCCGGTCAGCTCGAAAATTGTTCGAATTTTCACTAGTTCTACATTTACAGGTAATAATATTAAAAATTATAAATTTAATAGAAAATGCAATGAGAATAAGTTATATTTCGATGTATTTTCATTTAGACACGACCATGGAAAGAAATACGCTAATGGCTCAATGTTACCCAAAATTGAAAGATTTTTGTAGAGAAAAACATGGTTTAGAATTTCAGGTATGTGATTAATAATTCGTTAACAAATTGTAGTTAGTAAGTACTTGGTGTAGGTAAGATAACTTAAATTATGTCTGACAAAAAGAAAATTTCCAGAAAAAGGAAAATAATTATCCTTGATATATGTCGTCATTGTATTTTTATTGACGAAAATTACGACGACAATATTCAGATTCACTTCATAACAACAAACAAGAATGTTTCTTTTGCGGAGCGTGATATCCCTTTTGTTATGTTTGCAACAATACAATCGTCACTTCGTCACAATTGTAATATATCACATTGTGAATTTTACGACTTCGGCGTGTTAAACCTGTCACGTTAATAAATTTAAAACTGATATTATCTCATTTTATCGTTGATAAATTCTCGATGCCATTTACCCTTGATAGTTCGTAAAATATTTCCCCAACTCCTTTTGCATGCATTGCGGTACCTCGTAGTGATATCTCTATGAGTCGATATTCACCTTTTAACCGTGAAATTTTATTATCATTTTGCGAACAAATGTTTCAAAACATCGAATTTTTTCTGCAATTATGGTTTTCGCATGATACATACAAACTATATTCAAAATTCCTTGGTACATGATTTCAGGTTGTAGACATGCGATGGGGTGTAAGAGATGAAGCAACGGACGATCATATGACTACGGAGTTATGTATGAAAGAAATTGAAAATTGTCAGCGATTATCGATGGGACCTAATTTTGTTGTTGGTATTTTTCTCACGCAGAAATTCTCGCATTTTACAATACCTTAATTTGCCATGTTTATTTTAAAGGTATTTTTGGGTCAAAAATACGGTTATCGCCCCATTCCAACTTATATCATTTCATCAGAATTACAATTGCTTCGCGATAATTTAGCTGAAAATGGAATTGATGTGATATTATTGGATACGTGGTACCGAAAGGATACCAATGCTGTACCTCCTGTATCCGTCTTGCAGCCGATTTCTTCCATTTTAGTGAATTTTAATAATAAAGTAAAGTCTGGGAACAACTTATTAATCGAATGAAGTTTTTCGAAGCCCGGAAAATTAACTTTTTAAAGCTATTTTTAGAGGGTTCCAAAACTTCAACAACATGATCAAGCCGTTTGGTGGGATACGTTGGCTAAAATGCAAAAACTTTTGCGAAAAGCTGCTTTAAATTTATTCAATTCTGGACAAATCGATAAAGATACGATGCATAATTATTTTATGTCAGGTGAAGATAACTATTAATTTTAAATTTAAAAAAGTTTATATATAGGTAGGATTTTTTAACGATTGAAATTTTTTTCAGTTACCGAGCGAGAGGTGATAAATGGAATTTTAAAAGTGAAAAATACCAAAAATCATTGCTTAGCATATGTTCGATATATTAATAACATTAATCTTCAAAATGTGAAAAAGGCGTCCTTTTTTTTGGATATTATAAATCGAAATATCGATGCCGAAGCTTCTAAATTACTTGCTAATTTAAGAGATGAGAGACTGACTGCTAAAATTGAAACAACCAACTATCAAAGGTAGGTATAAGTGTAGTAAGACTGACTTAGTACCAATATCATTTTATGTACAATGGTTTATTCATTTTTAATCCTTTATGATGAAGATATACTGTAGAATGGATTGGAAGAGAAGGATTAGATCCAGATACTCATGGTGAATATTTACAACACTTCATCACTCATTTCTACAAAAATATTACCAAATTAGTCGATAGAGCTATGCGTAAAGAAGACAGTAGCGCTCAAGGTCAAATAGTGACAGAAATTTTGCAACATCTGCACGCATGCAATAATTCAGTTCGAGTAAATAAAGATTTGATTGAATTTTGAATCTCAATTTCAAAACAGCACCGTTATGAGATTATTTTTGTATTCAGGTTTTCTACGGTCGCGAAGAAAGCTTGAAGAGGATCGAAGAATACATGCTAAATGATTGTGATAAGCCATTAGTTTTGTATGGCGAAGGTGGTTGTGGGAAAACATCTCTTCTTGCCAAGGCAGCAGCTTTAACAGTTTCAGATTGGTTGACGAATGTTAAACCGTTATGTCTTATTCGATTTTTGGGTACTACACCGGATAGCAGCGCCTTAACCCCAGCACTGATATCTATCTGTCATCAAGTAATTGTTATCAAATTCGATTTTAAAATTTGAAAGTATTGGTCATTACTGTATCTGTGTTGGTATGTTAGATTTCATACAATTATATGCTTCCTTTCGAAGATATTCCTGATGATTTAGTACCTTTAACGGCCTATTTCAAGCATTTGCTGACCAGTGCTGCTAAAGAACAACCGTTAATTGTATTTTTGGATTCGGTCGATCAATTAACGGGTACTCAAGATGCTAATAAAGTTTCATGGTTGCCTACTCGTTTACCTTCTAATTGCAAAGTTAGTACTGTTTTTTATAAAAAATGTTTCTCATTTGCTGATTGTATGTTTTATTTTTTACAGTTAATTGTATCGTGTGCTGCAGAAGAAGATAATGTTGAGGTATCTCGAGATTACAATCTACTTAGAAGAATGATCGATGCGCCTGAAAATTTTATTGAAGTTACCGCTTTAGGGGAAGATCTTGCCATGCAAGTCATTCGGTAATCAAGTTGAATTTATATTCATCTCTTAGCTGCCTTCAAAAATAAAAATGCAACCATTCGTTCATTAATTAATAATTTTTCATACGCTATGAGGTAGCATGTGGATGAAAACTGCATTCAGAGATTTAACCAACTATCAGTGGAGATTGGTGGCCAATGCAATAGGGCAATGTTCGTTACCAATTTTTGTAAAATTGGTCTTCGCCGAAATTTGTCGATGGAGAAGTTACACAAAACCCCAAGAAACTCATCTTGCTTCAAATGTTATGGATTCTATTATGATGCTGTTTGAACGTATTGAGAAACAGGTTGCTTTTAGAGTAAAATGTCTTAAATAAATTTTTAAACTGATAACGTGTCATTTTTTTTCAGCACGGACGTATTTTAGTATTTCACGCACTAGCTTATATTACAGCGGCAAAAAGCGGATTATCAGAAACAGAATTAGAAGATTTAATTTCATTAGACGATAGGGTACTGGATGACGTTTATCAATACCATTTACCTCCTGTAAGACGAATTCCACCACTTTTATGGACACGTATTAAAAATGATTTGCCTAATTATTTATCAGAAAGAGAAGCAGATGGCGTTAGTGTTTTGAATTGGTATCACAGGTAATGAGAATAATAGGTAATTACGTATGAAAATGTCTGAATACAAAATATAAATTGTTTCTCCGATTTTAGGCAATTTCGTGATACCGCCAAGGAGCGATATTTTAAAAACGTTAATATGGCGATTTATTTTCATTCATCAATTGCCGATTATTTCCTAGGTATCTGGGGTGGTGGTAATCCAAAACCTTTCAAATATACGGAAATACAACGTCACCGGTAGCTTAATAAAGTTTATTGAAGTGTAGATTTGACACAAATAAAACTCATTTTTAATCCCAAAATCTACAGATTCAATTTAACTGAGAAGGAAGGCTCAGCTGATCGTAAAGTACCTGTTCAACCTCTTGTTTTCTACTCGAAGGATGGAAAAGTTACTCGGTACAATTTAAGAAAAGTGCGTACAAACCTTCCAATCTGAATTATATTTCGGCAACTATTGATTAATATTTTTTAATTCATAGTTTGGAGAATTACCATTCCATCTTGTCCGTTCGAGACGTTTTCAAGATCTTTATACGAATGTATTATTTTACTACTGTTGGCTTCATGCTAAATTATCGTCATGTCCTTTGCAAGCGGTACTCAGTGATTTTGAAGATGCTTGTTGTAATATTGATGATCGAGATACCACGAGGTATTAGTATTGACTTTTTGAGAAAGAAATTATCAAATATTTTAATGGTTCAAATTTCATTATGGTTGTTTTATTATTCATTCGTCATACATTGTTATTTAGGAATCAAATTAAACAGATGAAACGGTAAGGGAATTGAAAATTGGTATTTCTTTTCTATTTTCACTCGAATTCAGTTTCCTATGCAAATTTTTAACAAACGCTGAGATGGACAAAAGCGTTAAACTTAGATTCCTTTTTTTTCAAAGCTGACTACGTGAAAAAACAAAAACTGTGATAATTTGGACAGTTTGTTCAAATTTTTAAAAATTTAAGTGACTGGAAATCGTTTTTTGAATTAATTTTATCAAAAAAATAGTTTTCTTATTTGTTTCACTTTTTTCAATATATGCACTTTTTATCTATATCAATTGGATGTACAGTTCTGAATCGATTAAATTTTCAGAAGACTGAGAAAAAATAATCGATAATGCATGACAATTTTTCTAATTTAATTTTTCTCCTCAATGCTTGAATGCCACATCGTTTTTCTCATTTGCTTAAATTTCCATTTATACTTCAAATTTAAAAAATTGAGCCGGAATAAGATTATGTTCTATTTATTCGACAGAGAATTGATGTTGGTTGCCGATGCTTTAAGATTAGGAGGAGCAATTCTTAGTACTTTCCCTGATATGTTAGCACCTCAACTAATTGGTCGACTGCTTCCTGAAATAGGACCAAATCCGAATGTGAAAAGTTTACTGCAGGAATGCGATATATCAGGACCAAAGAACTGCGCTCTAATACCTTTCTACCATTGTTTACATACTCCTGGTGGACCTCTAAAAGTACATAAATTTTAAAAACTTGCGCACAAATTCTAAAGATTACGATTTCAAATGTCTATACAAATATTTTTACAGTATTCTTTAGAAGGTCATCAATTCGCTGTATTTGATTTTTGCTTAACTTCGGACTATCGTTACATCGTATCTATTTCTAATAAATTCATTATGTGGGACGTTTCAACGAGTGACATGACTCGTGATGTGAATCCCGGATTAGAAGGAGTTATGCAGCAACTGTGCCTTAGTCCGGATAACAGATATGCCGCTGCTTATACTAATTATAACGAAGTACTTATCAATTTAATTTTTTACTTTAAAATTTATATGAAAAATTTCTAAGAAACCAATATTTTTGCAGACTGTTCTACTTAATTGTCTGACGAGCGAGTTCATTGTAATACGGAATTCTCTCGAGAATGATGAAAACGTCGTGGGAGTATTCCTCTTGAATACTTACATTTTTGTGTATGGACAGGGTAGCTGGTGTCGATTTGATTTTCGCGGCAATTTACAAGAAAAGTACAAAAATTTACTAAATATTTCGAGTTTTAAGACTAAAATGGTAAAGAACTATCTTTTCTACAGATGTCGTAACAGTGAACCACCTTCTTGGCCTATACATCTCATGAATTTTGTATCAATCGATACGTACTGGGTGTTGTTCTGGTCAGGTTCTTTAGACGACACTAGACTAAAATTAAGATCAGTATTCAACGACGATAATTACGAAGCTGTAGAATTTTATAGGTGAATGTTTCTTTAATATACCTACAAACGCTACAGTAGGTATATTATACCATCCAATTTATTAATTTTCAGCGCATTTGTAGTATCAACAGATCGGAAGAAATTATACGGTTGCATCGAAGAAAATACTTGTAACATTGCATCTTTCCAATGCGACCCTGAGCATAAAAAATGGAATCGTTCTAAAATACTTCCATTACCTGGTGCAAATACGATTAAATAATTTTTAAAAAGTTCGCAATCTCGTGTAATTTGAGTCTCATGTTTTCAGATTATTACAACAACGATAACCTCTTACAACTGAAACTGGGTAAAGACGAAGAATCTTTATTGGCCACATTGGCAAATAGTTTTATGGTATGGATTCTAGATGAAGGTACCGTAAAACTTTTGAAATTACCGCATGGTATAAGAAACATATCAGCCAAGATGACCCAGTCAAATTCCTGTATGCTATCTCAAAATAAAGATTATGTTGTCGCAGGAGTCAGGTATAGTAAATCTCTAAAATAAATTCTCTTACAAAAAAATTGGGATAACACTTGGAAAATGTTTCAGACGGAATTTATACATTTGGAATATGCAAAATGAAGAATTAATCAAAATATTAGACGCTCACTTTGGAAGAATTATCGCTTTGGAACCTCTAACAATTGGAAACTGGAATTCGGTACGTGTGTATAGGTCTTTGTCATTTTATGTTCTATTTGGTGCGCATTGCTGAGAAAAAAGTTCTGATGAGTATTTTTTTTCAGGCCATTACGTCATCGATTGATAGATCTGTCAAAGTGTGGAATATTAATAATATTTTTGAACAAGTTCATGCTATAGATAGACATGAATTGCAGATTGATTCAATCAGGTGAAAAATTAATCACATACCTATTCGGTATTTTCTACATATTTTCTATCCTACCATTGGATATCGTTGAAAATTTCTCAACATGAACATTTCTTTGGCTGCATAATTACCGTCTGCTGGGGCAACGAAAATTATTAAATTAATTACATATCTATTTTGCCATAACTAATTACTTCACCAACGTTTTTTTTCATTTTATTAAAAGTATATTGCTTGAAAAGAAAAATGAAGAAGTACAAATACTTCTAACGTTACTAGTTACTCATTTTCAATTAATCATTATTTACTTTGAAAGAAATGCTCATATTGAGTGGCGCTTTAAACCATTATTAAACTTATTAAATAGACAAATGACTATTCGTTACTTAAAACTTTTTATTTTTAACCAAAGCATTTCACAGTCTGCTGGAATCGCAGTAACCGTTACCAGAGGTTGTGTTGGTGTGTGGGATATTTTAGTAGGAAGATTAGTATCGCAATTGGCTGACAGTCCATTAGGTGCTATTGTAACCCATGCTCTAATTACTCCAGATGGAAAGTACGTTGAATTATATATGATATAAATTACTTAGCGTATTTTATATTTTTAATTTATTCGTAGATATATTGTTTGCTCGGAATCGGGAAATATACTGATTTGGAATCGACTAATGGAACAGGTGGTATATAAAGAAGCTCAGCCAGGTGTTGTACAACTTCAATTTTTAGAAGATGGAGGTAGTTTCTTCGCCATTTCTAAACCGCATTCGACAGGAACTGATAATACAGCTCGAGCTATGGCCACTTGCATCACTAGATTGATTCCATGTGCTTATAAATTTCACTTTAATTTTATTTTCCTTAATAATTATAATAACGTCGTTTGGAAGTGCATAAGGTATTATTTTTCATAGCCGGAAATCACGTATATTCTTTCGAATTTTCTGTCCGCAACGTACCTGGAGTTCCATTTAAAGAGGCTGTAATCACGAGCGATGATGCAAATATCGCTATTCTAGCTGCTGATAAGGGTCACCGAGAAGCAATGTTTACATTCAATAACAAAACAGGAGAATTAGTGTCGAAAGTTCCTTTGAAATATTCCAGCGTCAAAGTAAAATATTCGTAAAACGTGACTAATGTTTCAATTTGAAGTATTGGCTCATTTCGTTAAAATTTTTAGGATGTTATGTTTCTGGTAGCTATACCTAATCGACCAAATATCGTCGCTATGATCGATCCCGATAAAGCTGTACTGGTCGATATTCGTGGTCGTAAGGTGTCTAAAACATTACCTAAATGGGGTGGAATGTGCACGAAAGATGGAAAATACGGACTTTACGCTCCCACTCGGTAAAATATCGTCGAATATGTGAAAAAAAGCACCCTAAATTGATATCTACTGAATCGAATATTCTTAACGATTTATAGCGGAGGTTTAGAACTCATTGAACTAAAAAAGGGTACCACGGTACGGACATTTATTCCAAAAGTTGCCGAAGGTGTATTCTCAGTGATCTGTATGTTCAACAAAACCGATGAATATGTATTATACTATCACAGCGGTAAAAAGACCATAAGGGTATTTAGGTGTGACTCGTTAGACCAGTATTATTTTCATTTTCTTGCAATATTGTAAATTCGTGTAATTTTTTAGGCGTTCTGATGCCGAAATGATTGCTAATTTTCGCGTCCAGACAGAATTAAGTGCTATTGAAAGCACCGAAGATGGCCGAGCAATAGTTCTGGGTACAGTCGATGGGTGTTTGTCTGTATTAGCATTGGCAGATCCACAAAAAGAAGATATGAAACCGTTTCTATCTGCTTTACCATCTAGGGATGAAGATGTATGAACTAAATCTATGTACTATTCTTTGTTACACATTTCAGCTTTTTACCGGTCAATGAGGCCCAGCCTGTGAAGGATTATTCTCAATTCAAATTTCATGATCGTATCTTCCATTTTTAAACTATGCACGAAGAACATAAGAATATTTCCTTTTTGGATTTTGATAATGTTTCCATAAATAAATTTATCATATAATGATTTTTTTTTCAGTGGAAGAAAAAACAAGAAAAGAAACGTATGTCGCAGAGATTTAGAGCTGCAGCTGCAGCAGCAAAATTATGCGTTAAAATGTCCTCGGAAACGGTTTCGTTTGATAATTTATCGACAAAACAGCTCGAAGAAACGGCCTGAAAGCAACCGGTAGTCGGAAAAATAGGTACGAAGGCGAGAAAATAGAGAAAATTTTTCTTCATAGTATTTTACTGTCTTACAAATTATTACGATTTATGAGAATGATAATTTTTTCGTAAGTTTTTACGAAAGATTAAAATGTTATCTGTTACGTCATAGGGTGATTTTAGATTCGATTTGGTAGTGTAAGTGTAATAGTAGCTATAAATCTTTCTCTGGTAACGATACTTATAAATAATAAACCGTAGTTAGGTAGGTATCCAAAATAATTGCAACGCCCTAGTAGAAAGGAGAGATTTTCTACAAACTGTACCCAAATATCGACGAGTAAATAATTTAGTAACAAAGCTGGTGAAAAATTATACTTACATATATATACATATATATCTAAAGTTAGGTAGGTAGGTAGATAGGTACTAATCGCTGGCAGTCGTTCCGAGTGTTTAAATAACGCATGTAATAAAAAGTTGGGTATGTAAATTTTGCGTAAAATATAGAAGGAAATTAGGCTCGTTTGAAGATTTTATAAATACACGACTTGTAAACTCTAGGCACACGTTTACTAAATAAAATGGGTTATTAATTTAAAATCGTAATTATTTTGGCATGTGTTCCAAAATCTGTGTAATTTAGTAAATTTGAATTTTTTTCTAAATTATCGCTTCGTTTCAGCTTTTCACTACTCACAGCAAACCGCAGAACAAGAACGGACAGTTGAAGCGTGAACGGTTGCGTGGATTTTGTATCTGTCATCGTGAAATTCTGCAATAAGTAACCTCGCAGACGACAAATACTTTTCGGTGGTTTTTTTTTCCTTCTCTTTCCAAAGTAATTACCTACCTTTATTGTAGCATAGGCCGTGTTACGTTTCCGTTCATTAATTCATTTGATATTGTACTTATTTTAATCTGACTTAAAATCGTTGAGTAATTTTTTGCTGACATATTACGTAAGTCTACGGAAAACATACGGAAAATACTTGTACGAAATTGCACGGTGTAAATATGTAGTACGCATGTCTTTGAACACACGTGTAACATCTTTGATAAATGACGTTCAAAAACATATACAAGACTATATAGGTAGGTACGTATACCTAAACCTATTCGGTTCAAGTCAGCAAATCATTAATTATGCGCTATAGTTGTACTGACAAAAGCATGTGTTTTTAAAAAAATGAATCCGGTTATTGCCATTTTTAAATTATTAAGCACGCGGCTCAGTGGCGTTAGTGTCTTTTAATTTGTATTCGTCGGTAACTTGGCGTTTATTTTCTGCGCTCTGGTTACTCATTATCTAATTAGTATGTTTTGGTATTTGTGCTGGGTGTCGAGATGATGGTATTAGGGTTGTTCTCGACCGTGTAAGCAGCTCAGACAAATTGATGATGTGGGTTTGATGTGTGTGGCTTTATGATACCTTGTGAGAATTATTTTACAAAACTTTTTTTAAAAATTGTACTCGTCGATTTTTCCAAGAAAAATATTACGATTAAAGATACAGTTATATTTCCATCAAAAGCACTTATTTCTAATATCAATGTTAATGAAACTGTATTACTTGATGTTACCTTCATTTAGAAATAATTGCACCTGTAAAAAATCGACACCCTAAAATATAATATATTGATAAGATTATCACGAAAAAAAAAATGATACAAAAAAGCACAAATAAAGTGACGCATTCATTGGAATGAATTATTACAATAACTTAATCGTTGACCCTGTAAAATTGGTTTTATCATTAAACCCTCTCTTGTTTTTTTTTTTCAGACTAGAAATAAAAACACTCGTATCGAAAAAGTAATAAATTTGCAAGTGTCTGCTGCATTTGCAGTTTAACGGTGTGTTAAATCGTTTCGGCTTTTTGACGTTTGCAAGAAACCGTGTCTTCGGGCTCTTTTGGAGTAACCGGCATTTTAACGCTATTATAAGTTACCGCTTGCTTCGCGGTTTATGTTATTTTTTTTAAATGTCGCACATGCAGACTGATACGTACCATTTGTAATGTTTATTAGGCGTCTTCTTACCTACATGGCAGAATTTACGTTTCAGTGATAACCTTATAAGTTTGAAATTCTACAAATTTTTATACTTTTTGTATAGGTAGTTGAGAAATCATTCGATATGGTCCCGTTAATTATTGTTATTATGAATGAAAATGTTGATTAGAACGTGAGAATGGTCGGCGAAATACAAACCGCGAGGTGATAACACCCGCGGATTTTCCTTTTTCAAAGTGTGTGAAATCTCGCCCTCAAAACAATCGCGATAAAAGCGCCGAAACAGAAAGGTGAACCAACAAACCAGCCTTATAAAAAGGAAACCAATAAATTGGTTGACTTTGATTAATTTTTTGTAGTGGTATTTTTTAATTTAAAGCTCTTTATTCGGCGCGTTTTCATCGCAGGTGGCACGGTGGGTTGTATTATCAACAATGTGTATTGGGGTATTTCGGTGGCGTTAGAGAAGCCGACATCGAATAAGGTAATATGATTACGATACAGGCTTAGATTACTTATTTTGGTGGTGGACACGTTTACGTGTATTGTAGGTATTTCGTTTATAAAACAATTGACTTTACCTAGAATTTTTTTGTTGAAATAATTTGTACATGGTACAGGTTTTAAATAAATGAATGGTATCGGTGGCTGTTCCTATCGAAGTACACGTCGTAGTACATTACACATGGAAACTCTATATGAAGTTTATTCTTCAGCGGAATGAAATGGATCTTTGTATCATAGTGTACCTATTATGAATACGTAATTCTTTCGTTATTGAAATACCCATGCTACGTATGGAGTAATGAACGTTCATGCATTTCCATAGCCGAGGCGTATTCTCCGAAGCGTTATATGTTTTATTTTAATGAAATTCTCATCACTGGTTGAGTAATAGGTATGTGTGTATGATTCAATTATTGGATGACCGTTTAATTGGAATGCTTAACAGAAGAAGCTGATGAGATACGGATATAATAGAGTAAGAAATATGAAATAGTAACACTCGGTGTTCACAAAAGAAAAATTGATGCTTAGAATGAAGAACATATCGATGCTCAGGAAAATCGTATTTATCGTAACAAGCATTCTTTCTACGCAAAAATACTGGCATTTTTAACCACATTTAAAATATGTATCCATATTTTGATATCTAATGCGTTTTTTTTTTTTTTTGCTTTCAGGATTTATCATTCACATTTGACTTCATTTAACGAGAAAAAATGTTTTGAAACGATGTTTTTTATTTATTACGTAAATTAGCCAATGATTTAAACAAAAACAACGATAATGATGATAACTCGATGCGTAACTATGATTGGTAGAAAAAATGTCATTAAATTTTCGTAATGACATCACCATCACTACGTACTAACCCGTTTTGAACACCTAGTGCTTATCTAGATACATCATCGCGCAATACTCGTCAAAATGAAAACTTGAAATTACAATAGAGTCGGAGGTGTTGAGTGTGAACGAATTAGTGGCACTAACCTAGTCTGTGGAGTTAGTCTGGTATCTGCGGGGCCTCGGTTATAATAAACAGGTAGAAGAGACTCCCCACTGTGCCCCGAGGCTTCCAACAAGGGGGGCCGTCTACTTTGTTACAAATGAAAAAAGGTAATTACATGGCAGAATTACAGCAGGCTACTGTTCGTTGCTTGAGAAGATAAATTTTACCTTGGTACATCAACTATCAAATATTTAGGCAGTCGACTGATACGGTTAATAACAATAGAATCGATGGTAGCTGTTTGGAAGCCGGCAAGGTTCGGGAATCCAATTAATACCAAATAATGTGTCTATTGTTACTATCGTTGGTACATAGTCGTATTGTAAGGGGGAAAAAATGCGATTACAGTAAAAAAAAAAGACTTCCAGACGCGGAGATTACTTACTCTCTACGTTTATTAATCGAAACATGAATGAGCTATTTTTGGAATTTCATCTACATATCCGTAGCCTACTAGTGTACGTGCATAAGTTCCATGGATATCTTAACCAGTATCTGAATACCTACGTACGGTGTCTACGTGGACTTCGTATAGTACCTATAAGTCTATATTGAATATTGGAAAACTTGTACGCGCCATTTGAACCGTTATCATAGTTCACGAACTAATAATGTTCGAGAAATCATTTGCATAGTGTATTTGTGAAATATAACAGTAATTTTGCAAATCGAATAGAAATTGACCATCTACAATACCTTATATTACCGTATAACCTACCTATGTATGCGCATGGTAACCTAGATCATGTACGCGAAGTTTAAAAAATTCATCAATCACTGGCAACGATTACTGTTCATTATTAGCAGTAACGTATCGAGTGAGTTAGCGCAGACCATGGATATTTGGCTGCTTCAATTAATCGCTTTAAAGACCGTTTCATTGCATTTTCATCGCTTTGCTGGCCCGTGCAATACGATCTAAGGATCGCCGTCATATCTTCTGCGTGCTAATTCGATTTGTTCAGATGCGCCATGCAGCGACACGCTCCTCACTACTGTAGTCGCCAAATGATATATGTATGTGGTCGTGAAATACACCTATCACCTGTTGCAGTGGAGGGTCGTATAGTGCGTAATAAATTAATTTCGATACGTACACATATTTAGTGATAGATCCTAATCGCTGTCAAGTTTGAAACTTACTTAACTCAAAATGATTAAATGCCTGCTTATGTGTTATTGTAAATATCTGCATCATTTTATTAATTTCTTGAACCCTTCGTACAATAAAAATTACACAAATTTTTTTGAAGACTTATGTGCGTATTTATTTATACGCTATGGGATGAAAATAAAAAAACACATTCAATTTTTCTATTTAGGTATCATTATGCTGATACACAACTGCAGAGGTAGAACATACACCATACATATGTATCTCATTACTTACTGCGCTCGGTATTGAAATATTCGAAGAGAAATACATTGCGATTGCCAATGTGTTAATTATGGACACGGTTCTCCGTTACACATTTGATCAAAGCTGATCATCTAAACCTAATTCAATTTGTTCAAGTGCGCTATACACCCGTGCGAGCCATTGTCACTCTAGATTATTTTCTTCAATTGATTATCAATTTATACGCCTTTATGCGGAAAATAAGTGTAGTGTAAGGAAACATCATTATATCCGTTAATGAGCGAATAACGAATGATTTAATAACGTGTGTGTAGCTTCTAACTGGTGATGCATGAGTATAATTTGCACGTACATCGCGGCATCTTATTCGTTATAAATATAATTAGGTATGTTACAAAATTCAAGAATTATAAACATCAGTTGATGGACACAGTTTCCAATTCCAAAGTACTTAGGTAATTAGAGGTTATTTTTGAGATACTTTCTCGATTACCGATAAAGCAATTTTAAGCTGTGAATACAGAGAACAGTAAGCATTCTCAATTTTTAATGGAATGAACAAAATAAGCGAAAAAAAATGTACCAATTAAAAAAATACCATAGCTTTTTTAAAGTAAAAATAACTGACAACACTGCATTTTTTTCAAAACAATGATGGCGATTAAACAATGGAAACAAATCAAACAATCGAAAGTCTGTAGATTTTAAATTACTGAAGTCGGAGACCCTGAACTACCTGAACTCTTGAGAAATCGGTAATTCGGAATTCAGATTTTGAGGTACAAGTAATGTAATCAAACTACTTTCATTTATTGTCTAACACAGAGAACAAGAGTGTTTTTTATGTGATGTGTGATATCTTTTATATGATAATGGATGTCAAAAATGACGCGTAATATTAAGTTTAAGAAGAAAAAATTTCCACAATATGATGTCAAAAATGACGTTTCACGATGTTGGAATTTTTTTTCATGATGTCGTTTTTGACATCAGGTTTGTGAAAATTTTGTTATTTGGTATAGAATATATGGTGTTCTCTTCACGTATACATTTGCCTCGTCAATTGCTGCCATAGATTATTGCTGCTCTGGAGCCAAAGGTGAGTAAACTTTCGAAGTTTTGTGCTTCATGATTAAAAATTTACTAATATCTTTACAGAATACTGTCATTGTTATAAGTATAACAACTTGAATGAATTAGTACATTGACGATGAAGATGTCCCATCGTTGTATCTTGTAATATTAATCTTGATACGAAAATTTGATAACTTACAAGTACATGTACGATTGAGAATGACGCGCTTATGCGGACCACCAACGTTAACATCAATCAGAGGGTAATTAGAATTCATTGATTTCTTGTTACACAGTATTAGACGTTATACGATGGTATGAGAATTCAGTGCGAACTGAAAACAAAGTAGAAAAGGAAATGAAGGTGAAAAAAAACTAAAAACAAAGAAACTACGAGTATTGCTGAGTAATGTAGTAACGCTGAAAATGACGTCGACGAGTATCATACAAAAGATTTCTCGTTTATATCAGCTATCCGTCGATGGCTGGAAAATTCAACCAAGTATGACAGAATCTCTGAACACAACTTTTGTCCACTCAGTAGCGACGTCCTGTTGCAGCTAGATTTTCAGCGAGTTTCCCACGCTCCAAGTAACCGATCCACTTTGCCTTTCCTCTTATTTTAATTTTCTCTTTCTTTGATATATATATTTTTTATTTATATATTATACGCCATCTCTTCTATTTTTTTATTAACAAATAACAAAGTATCTTTTGTATAAGATGGTGCCTTTTATTTCTCGGCTTCATTCTTCTAAGGTATAAGCATTCCAGGCTGTATAAGCCAAGATGTTTAGCTTCTGTTTTGGCGTTGTTATTCTTGTTACACTCCGTAACCCTCTCCTTATGCAGTACACATTTCTTTTCAATGGAAAAATAATTTTCTCGCCTTTTTATATGATATTGTGTAAGCTATTCACGTATCTTTGCTGGCCTATTGTTATACGGGCTAGTTATCTATCACACACATTCATTCCCATCATAGGTACCTGCGTACAAGTTAATAGCTGTATCTCAACGTATCGTTATGTCTCTCCGCCTTTTCCAAAATATTGTACCGAGAGTTACCTCCCTTCTTACACCGTTATGCCGTAGGTTTCTTTTCTTCTTCGTATTTTCCTGTCATATTGTAATCACGAAATCATCTTTTTTATTTGATGATTTCGGTGACGTCCAATATGGTATCTCGATTTTTTTTTTTTTTATACATACATACATACAACCATGAAAATTCTCTGTAAGTTATACCTTTGTGAACAAGATGTAATTTTCTTATTCAAGCTGGTTCAACCTGAGCCTGGTAATGAACTTTATACAAAGGAAATTCGTAAGAATAAATTTTGCACATTTCAAATCACCAATCAAAATTATTCTCATGATGGCTGTATAAATCGTAGCTCTAGTCCTTCGAGGTAAATAAGTCTGTGTACAGAGTAAAGAGCGACCTCGTTACAAAATTTCAGCCTTGCGGGCACAAATATGTGCGTTACTAATAATTTGAAAATTAGATATATAATTATTATAACCTTTACTTTCTTCATAAATTTTTTATAATATAATGATGATACAATGATTTTAAAAATAGTATAATAAGGTCGGTGTGTTTATTTAGAAACGCATAATTATTGAAATGATAGTGCATTGACTTCCGACTCTTATATCTTCAGACTGTTTATTATTTCAAGGCGTGCTGAAACTATTTAAAGAAGTAAAAATTATTACATCATAAATAACCAATTCTCAAAACTTTATCTACTACTTATCGATGATGAATTTCAAATCGAAAAACTGACATTATGCATGTACAATAGCGTGTAGCATCAGTTTCTCGATTTGAAATTCATTATCGGTGGCTGGTGAGGTAGTAAAGCCTTGGCGATTGGTTGCTTATAATGTAATAATTTTTATTTATTTGAATAGTTTCAGCACGTCTTGAAATAAAACCAACAGCCTGAAGACGTAAAGTCGTGAAAGATACAAAATTGTTGTAGGAAACCTGGAAAACTCTTTTTATCGTATGATTAATGATGGCAACTGAACGGAAACGCGTTGTTTTTTATGCACAGGAAATTAATTTCAAACAAAAAGAACAACAGAAGTAAGAAAAACCAAGTAAAATTGATGGATTATATCAGAATACCAGCATTTGTGAAATGATCGCTTCAAGTGTAAAGTACCTAAGCACTTTGAAATACACTCGAAGGAAAACTTTCGCTTGGATATTAGCGATAAATTTTACACTGATAATGACAGCGCTTTATGAGCAGGTATTTTGTATTCATGAGAATCTCGCGCGCAGCTAATATCTCATCAAAAAAATATGATTTGTGTTGCTAGACACGCATGAACTCTTACATACAATCGCCGTGACTATTGTCCATAGTTTGGTGTCTGCTTGGTGTACACCAATCGATACAATACAACATATTCTCTTGTCACTAGGTTTTTTTTTATCACTATTGTTTGTCGAATGCCGCGCGCACTGAAACCAAAAGTATGTGATTACTGGTTGTAAAATAATAGGTATTGGGATACCGATATAGTCCTTGTTCGGTACATTAGTTCCAATGAGCGATCAGCGGAAATCCTTGCATCAGCAGAATATCCCGTGTCTTGGTGTGCCCCGGCGTGGCGTTATGCACAATCTTTACGTCATTAGGCAATATCACAGCCGTGATACGAGCTCTTGGAGGAATCAAAAATATTCCAATTATGTTGATTGACCATTGTATGTATTTGCGTGGTTTACGCCACTAAGAATTGCCAATTACGTAATGAGAATGAATCAAGGCGTCGTTGTACTTAAAATTTTTTCCCTTGTTGATGTAAAGATATTCGTAAATCGATGCAACAACGGCGGTTGTGATTAATGGATGGATTTTTCTACGATCGATGCCCTCTTTAGTACCGAATATACGCTCTTAGAGCGTATAAAATAAACAATTACAATGTTCCGTTTTTGTATCGATTAAACAAATAATATGTACAGGTATATATATGAGTGCGGTCAATCGTCAGATCATCATCCGTGGAAAGATCTTCAAAGGTACGAATACATTATGAAGAATGTGCGGTTCTAGATCATAAATAGGATTTTCCGATGCATTAGGAATATAGCATAGCGTTACGAATACAATTAACCGTTCAGCAAAAGTTCATCGATGATAACTGTGGTTACCGAAAAGTGACCCTGATAACATACCGGAAATTATGCTGTGTTTTTTTTTTCAAAACGGTTTGTTTTTTATTCTATGTTAAGAAATTTTCAAAAATAAATTAGATCCGAGTATAATACATAAAATATATATATATATATATATATATATGTTTTTTTCATTGTTCCAGGTCTGAAACAAACACGTAGATATTTGGTTTTGAAATTTAGAAATGCGTGTTCCGTGATGAAAAGATGATCGACAAAATTGTAAAAATTTTCAAGAATAACCCTCGATATTGTTTATTATTGCTCGAAGTTTGAAAAAAATCAGTACAGAATTGTACGCCGATGCCACATGCCGTACTATAATTCAATAATGACAATGACTCCATCCATAGAAAATCTTCTCGATCAAACGAAGAGAAAAAAAGTGAAGCAAATAAAAATTATACACGCTCCAGAAATACACATTTTAATAATTAAACCGCGCGTGTGTTTACAAAAATACATTGTACCATTTTATTGCAGGCACGCGATTGTTACAAATAGGTAAGTCACACTATAATATTCACGGTCTATTCTAGATGAATCAATTAATAAGTGATGCTGATGATTTTTAATAAGAACCTATAACGCGTTCAAAGTAATCGGCACAATGCCGAAATTAAAGCCAGACAGGGCACGCTATACGGTATTTTAAGCGTACAGTGAATTCTTTATCGGATACCTTTTGGCATTTGGACGATAGACTGTGTAATATTTATAAATCATCCAAACAATTGATGAAACCGCGTTCATTACCCATTTATGGCGTGTAATTCGAATTTTAAATACGCGTTTAATTCATTTCGGGTATTTTTTTTTTTCATAGCCGACGGCGTGTGTACGTATTGGACCACATAATATTGGTATTTGAAAATGGCTCGAGGTTTGTTTTGATGAGAAAAGCTTAAGTAGAAAAATTTGAAATGGTTCGTATTTTTACGTAATGTGGCGGAGAATGAAAATTTCAATGTGTAGAGAAAGTATCGAAGTGAAAAAGAGGTTAACGGATTAAGATATTTTACTTGATGTATGAACGTGACGTGTTTGGTGGACGTATTTAATCGAATATGTAGTCGAGTTGTTTATTTACACGTATCAGAGTACTAAAATATCATGTTTGGTGTAGTTTAACAGACAATATTAGTACTAAGAAAATTGAGTTAAATATTCGTCGATTTTATTTTATAAATAAACCTCAAATTGTAAGCATTACCTTTTTTTTTCTACAGGAAATGAAGAAAAATTCCTGATTTAATGATGAAGCTCAAGTTCTTTTTTGAAATGGTTGGTGAAAATAGCTCAAGTGTCAACTTATTCAAGTAAAGTGGATAAAGTTTGTGTACAAGTCGAACTTCATTCTAGATTATACATAAACCACTAGATGCCAATGTTTAAATAATATATCCTTCAAATTTTATTTCAGATGCAAAATTTAAATTCATATTTATGATAACAAATAAGAACTAAAATCAAAGAGGCATGAAATACGAATGAGAAAACATTTCAGTAATAGATCTGAAAACACTTGCTCCATAGAGTCTATTCGTGATTTTTTCCCTTTCATTTATGCAGAGTAAGTAAATTTTGTTTGACCTGTAGACACTGAAACACCAAGATGGGAATCAGCGGGTGCAGCAGTAAGGGGATTGCGGAAAATTCTGATCCAAAGTTCCTCAAAACTTCTCCGTTAGGAGCACTGTTCACTAATCCCTGTTCAACTTGTTCACAATTGAGGAACTGAGAATCACAGCTCACATTTGACAAAAAAATCGAAATGGATTTTTTCACAGATTCAGATAGAGTATTTTGAGGTTTACAATGTAATATTGTTCAAGTCCATTTTCCCCACCACCATTTCTTATGATTCTTCATTAGAAATTTCTTGAAAATCTATCACTTCTCAAAACTCACATTTGCCCATATAAAATACACATGGGCATGAAAACTG
>FIZR01021414.1:0-12035 GCA_900060175.1 Ferrisia virgata | reverse complement strand
ACATTCAACAATCGAACTGGCAAAATCTATGGAATTCCAAAATAAATAACAAGCTATTCGTTCACAAACAAACCGTCCTCCTGTGGAAAAAACTTTCACTCCTAAATCGTCCAGAAGAAATGATCATCACTCGCCTTAGAATCGGTCATACTAAACTCACTTACAGCCACTTATATCTCAAAAATCCCGAGCCAATATGCCAGTTTTGCAACTCCGAGCCCACCTTAACCCAACACCTTCTCTTAAACATGAAAGACAAACCCTAAACATCTCTAAAGTCCCTCCAACAATCCCAGATTCATTAATTGAAATGAAAAAAATCCTCCTACTAATCAGCAGACTCAACCTGAGCCACCAAATTTAATCTACTCAACACTGGGCGTAAAAATCTTTAAATTATACACGCCCAGTAAAAATTAAACAAAACAAAAAAAATGCGATAAAATGTGTTAAAAATTTTTCAATTTTTTCAATTTTTCCTTTATAATTTTTGAAAAAGCAAGTGGTACCCAAAGTATGGCTTCTGAAAGTTTCACTTTTAACTCCCTTCCTCACTCTAGGAGCCCTAAAAAATTGATTTTTTCGACGTTTTCGGAGTTTGCCTTTGCTAACCCTTTGCAGGTCATCGTAATTAGACTAGCATTTTGAAAATTTTTATATTCATCGATCAGGGAGATATCCAAAGTGTGTTATTTGAGAGATTCAACTTTCCATCCCCAAATCTATCCCTTTAACAGCCTCAAAAGTGGGATTTTTTTTTTATTATTTGGTCATGAATGTGGGTCGACGTATTCCATAAAAATCTTTTATTCCTTTAGATTTTAACGCGACAATGAAGAATAAATTAAAGTACGTTTGTCTACATTTTTAAAGTGTACCAACAGTTTCAGAATTTAGTTTATATTTGCAGGAGGAAATGGGGTATCGAAAAGCGTACTGTTTAAAATATCAATAAAATTTCGATTTTGCGTTAAAAACCTCATAATTAATCAAGAACTCGGACAGCAGAAAAATCTGAAAAACAGATGGCCATGATATGATGTCGAAACTTTCATCAGGAATACATCTTAAATAAAATCAGCGTCCAAGTTCTGAAAAGTTATTTTAGACTGGACAAAAAATCGGATAGGTAGGCTAAACGATAATAAATTTATCTGAATTTCGTCCTATATAGTTTGACTAAAACATATCTAATTGTTAATATTAAATTTTAAATCACCGTAGTTTCGCATATTTTAATTCTTTCTTCATCTATGATAGTAACTAAACGGCATACGAATTCGAAAAAATATCTGGCGCATACGTATTATACTTATTCTTCTATTGAAAGAGTTTAACTTCATTATTTATAAAAAGTACCTAATAAAAACTCACATAAGAAAAGTTCTCACATATTATCCAAGTTGGTAAAATATTTTCCATCGTCGTCGTCGTTGTCGTCGTCGTTACTTTGATCATTTTAAAATCATATAAAAATTGGCCGGCGTATTATTAGATTTTTTTTTGCAGACTTCATTGTAAGTTATTAGCAATAATATTGGATGGAAGTCTGCAAAAAAAAAAAAGCAAAGAAATGCATTGCAAAATAAAACCGGTAGTTCTTTGTAGAAACTTTTTACCTCCGAACGGAAGTCGCTTAACTTCTAGTCGGAAAATTTTTTCTTTGAAGACTTTTACAAGGAAAAGTCTTACAGAATGAAATGTTTAAATTACCTACTGAAAATGAAATGTTCCGTTCATATTTTTCCATTCTAAGGAATAAAAGAATTTTTTTTTCACGTTTCAAACCTTTCTTGTTAATTTTACATGAATTGTAATTTCAATGTTCAACTTTCGGTGACGTTGAAAATTGAATAGAATATGACAAAAACGACGAACGTAAAATTTTTTGTGATTGGATTTTGTTTCTTGGAAATTTTTTTTCCCAAAAAACTAATTGTAATGAAAATATGAGCGGTGCAGCTGTTTCTAAGATACACGCAGAAAACAACGTTTTTTTTGGAGTATTTTTTAAATTCAACCAAAAATGAGAGGTTTTGTAAATTCCAAATTGGGGCATTTTTTTCCATTCGTATCTAGAAAGTAACGTCGTATTTCTTTTTAGGGTAGTTGATTTTTATAAAACCGACTCTCTTTTTTTAAACATATTTTAACGTCATGTTCTGCAACGGAGGCCAGAGACGTATTGAAGGGATAGTTCTTTAAAGAAGAAGTTTTAGTCCAGTTTGGACACAAAAGATAGCACATTTTGTTTTTTTTGACGTTCATCGACCAGGACTTCTTCAAAATTCCTGGATGTAAGATGTAGAATTCTTTCTCAGGGATACTTAGGACATTCAAAAAGTATACGAGTTATGGAGATTTGGCATTTTCATGTTGGACATAAGGGAGGAGGGGTTTTATTCAGCAGATGTCGTCTTTTCTAGAGATGTTGAAGTTATTTTTCGGAAGTGTACGATTTTTCATGTTTCTTAATTTGTTCGAGGATGGAATTTGTTGCTAGAATAGTTGAAATGTGGATACGTTTTGTGCTTTGATGAACTGCTTTAAGTCAATAAAAGGGATAGGGATATTTTGGATTGATCTGTGCAGTAATGCAATTTTGTCGGAAGAGCCGACTGTTTCATTACCTGCGATATTTCTATGCGAGGGAACTCAACATAAGACTATTTTCTTAAGACAAAGATGAGAGGATGTGGATAATTTCTTGTGCTATGGGATGCTATTTTTTGTTATTCAGATTTTGGATGAAATGCAAAGCAAAGAGTGAGTCTGAGAAAATTACTGAATTGTTTATGGAGAGGTCGTCGATATACACGATTGCTATTTTGATCGAATATACTTCGGCTGAGAGCTTGAAGAAGTGGGGAGGGAAAAGGCAGAGAATATGGTCGCAGCCAGTTAGATCTGGAACCGACTGTCTAAAAATACACTATTGCATAATATGAATTCTTCAGAGGATGGTACCTCAAACTCTACTCTCCTTCCAGCCTTCCTGTAAGAAATATCCAATCCCTTCCGTTCTGCAAAAATTTCAACAATTTAATAGGTGGAGTTTGGTTTTTGTGGTCTGAAAACCTCGTGGTAAAAATTTTGGTCTTCTACCCCCCCCCCCCTACTTGACCGTAGGAATTTTTAATTTCGTAAATTTTCCACCGATTTTTTTTCAAATATACGTGAATGGTAGACTATCCTAAAAAGTAACAATAAAAATTTCTGGATTTTTTCTGTCTGAAACGCGTTTTTGAAAACGTTAAATCGAGTTTTTCTACATAAAGTTTCAGGGAGACAGTTCTAAAAAATGTCTATTCAGTCGTATCTGGTCCTCACATAGAAAGTGATCTTTCTTCAGAATTTTAACAATAGAAGAACAACTAGAAAAGCTTGAAAACCCATTTTTCCATCATGTTTTTCACTTCATTTCGTTTCTCTTTCGTAATTTTTGAAATTTCAGTGGAGGCGAGTGAAGCGTATCAGATACTTATTTTTATTCCCCCCCCCCCGAACATTAAAATTATTTACTCCGCTCGATACCGACAAAAATCGCTCCAATTCAGTATATATGAGTGGGGATGAACTTGAATCAGAATTTAGTTATGCCCCAAATTGGGGGAGGAGGTGCTGAGGGGTCAAAAGTGCAAAAATTGTCCCTTTTTAAGCCGATTGATAGAAAATCACAAGTTCTATAACAGATCCAACGAAAACCAACTTTCTAAGTCAATTAGGAGAGGAGATGAGAGGGGTTTCCACTGTTTGGCCTCGAAAAATAGCTGTTCCTCCTCTATCTCGCCACTAAATTGAGCTGAGAAGTTGAAATTAGGTAAGTACATTAAGTGGAGACCCTTGTACGTGCCTTTTGGGAGTCTCGACTTTTCAGCCCCATTTCACCCCTTCACAGTCCAAAATATGTGGTTTTTTGGTCAGGTTTTTCCATTTTCGAGTTTGCTCCTCGCATAACTCTTCTCCAAATTGAGCTAGAAAGTTGAAATTAGGTATATACATTTAGTAGGGGCCCTAGACGTGCTTATTAGGGTCTCGGCTTTTCAGAACCATTTCACTCCTTCACAGCCCAAAATATGTGGTTTTTTGGTCAGGTTTTTCCATTTTTGAGTGTGCTCCTCGCATAACTCTTCTCCAAATTGAGCTAGGAAGTTGAAATTAGGTATATACATTTAGTAGGAGCCCTAGACGTGCCTATTGGGGGTATCGGCTTTTCAGGACCATTTCATCCCTTCATAGACCCAAATATGCGGTTTTTTGGTTATTTTTTCTTATTTGTTGAGTTTGTTCCGCGCATAGCTCCTTTCCAAATTGTGCTAGGAACTTGAAATTAGATATGCACATTTAGTAACGACCCTAGATGGGTGCCTTTCAGAGATATCGACTTTTTAGCCCCATTTCACCCTCTCACAGTCCTAAATTTATGGTCTTTGGTCGTTTTTAAGCATCGCAAAAGAGATGTTTTTTTTTTCACTTTCTGGTAATTTTTTAGCCAATTTTTCAACGTTCAAAAAATTTGTAATAAATTAAAATTGCGCCACTTATCTTGAAAAATTATAGTTTCGTGAAAAAATTATTCCCCTCGTTACGGTGTGGAAGTTAAATCGATCGTCCACTCCGTTAAAAATCAAATTTAATAGGTGATTTCTAAACGTGAATTCATTACACTTCAAAGTGGTGCAAATGGGTTTTTTGAATCACGAATCAAATTTTGCATCTTCCACGATACCGACCCTCTTCCCACTCCGTATTTCTATCCTCATCCGCCCGATACCACTCGTCAATACAGAACGAAAAGCACTTTACGATACTTTCGCTTCTTTCAAGAAAATCAGCCAGGCTGACGATTTGCGAATAAAATAAAAATGCTGCCCCCCACTCGCCTGGATATGCCAACAATTTATTATATCCGCAGAGAAGGAGAAAAAAAAAAACTGATACTAACGAAGTAGGTACAAATTAATTCTAAAGGGCGAAACGAATAGCGAAAGACGATGTATTTCGCGTATGCAGCTATATATTTAAATTGGTATAGCTGAAAAATTTATACGTTCAAAGGCGCCAATTTATACGCTATTTATTTAAAAATTACCATAATATCGGTAAAGTAGTATTCGCATTCTCGGGTCGAATACGTATATGAAAATTCAGCGAGTACCTAAGGTGGTATCTAATTCGTATGGAGTATACGTAACGACGTGATGTGGCGTTGTTTTACGTTAAACGAAGTTCCATCGACGAAAATATTCTTTTGTAGTAGGAGGATACATATTACATACCTATCCACACAGAAGTACGTAGGTAGGTAGGTAGGTAGGTAGGTAGGTATAGCTATGTACATGTGCATCCGCATAATGAAATGTAATTTAGCGACGGAACTTTGGAAACAACATACAAGCGAGGCAGGCATCAGGGCAAAAATGTGCTCGTCTGTTTGCTTGGTAATCGCAATAATATAGTCGTACCCTGGCCCACTCGTAGTATAGATATTATAAAATCAGATAATACATAACGAGAACCGGCAAGTTTTGAAAAGTTGTAAATTACAAGTTGAAACATTAACTCATTGTTGGTAACCATTTTGTAAAATGAAGAAAAGAAAGCTCGTAGATAACTTTTTGAAGTAGCCTATCCAACGCGAATATATTTACGTCTGGGTATAAATTACGTGGGGAGGGGGGTAGAAAGGTAGGGGTAAACTTTAAGCGCGTACAACATCACGAGAGCTTTTTTACGCTTTAATAATAAACACTCTGGACTAATATTCCAACTGCATATTTGAACGTACTATATTTCGCGCCAAGTTCATGTCACAAATAAGTAGATGCCCGTTTCGGGTTATTTGCTGCATGGAATTTCATTTAAAACCTCATACGGATATTTTTTGCTTCCTTCGGAGCGTAAACAATGTTACACGTCAAATAAGTACACGCTTCATTGGAATTTGCCTGGCGAAATTGACGTCGGCGTCGTCTTCTATATAGGTATGTATATATACCTAATACGTACAGTATGTGCAGTGTACCACGCATGTATATTCGATGCTCATTCGAAAATTTAATATATTACGCCGAAAATTTATCCACAGGGACCGTCGCTATCCAACGATAAATGAATAAATGAATAAATAAATAAATATAAACACCTAGGTAACTTTCACGGTAGAATGTAATTAAATTCATTCGCGAATCTTCATTTTTCTTTATTTTTTAGGGTGCACGTAGGTACCTACCTACCTACCTACCTACCTAGTTGCTTAAAAAGCACTGATTAAATATAGCATTAGGAAAAAAAAAAGCAGGGAAAAAATCTTTATTCATAATTTTTAGACGAAAGAAAAAAATTTTTCAAATCCTATGCAAGTATATTAAACGTCTTGAAATGGAACCCTCGGAATTAAGAACGGAAATCCGTAAGCCGTCAAATACGATTAAAATCGAGTAAACAATAGGCCGAACCAAGTCACTGTTTTTAATAACGACTGTCGTCGTATCTTCCAACTGAAAACTTACATAGCGAAGTGACATTAATTCAGTTTACGTGGTATAAAATACGAAAAGGGAGCTCGAGCAGTTTGAAAATTTAAATACGATAATCGAAAACTGTGTGTTTAGTGGATACAGCGAATAATCTGCTTTCGTCAAATTATTAAAGCAAAAATTTTAATTTTAAATTTACCTCTAAATTTTTTTATTTTTAATTTTCACCGACACGGTGAGAACTATTTAAACGATTTCGGTCTCGACAATGAAGATTTTTCATTATTACAAATCTCCAGTCGAAGAATATTAGGTATTATTAAAATTCGCAGCAGTTGAACGCTGATTTTATTTAACTTCACTGAAATTAATAAAATACACTGCGACTAATATTTCCTTCATTAAAATTATTACATACCTATGTTTATTATCGATTACGTATATCTAAGCTAATAGAACTCCACCTCTTTGAGTATCTTAACACCACATGACCAATTTAAATAAGTAGGAGACCAGTTCAATAATATCGAAAGGCATGATAATAAAAGCATCGCAAAACGATGCTTTCTTAGCCTGATTTTTGTGACATATTACAATCATGAGAATTGAAAAAAAGCATCGCTTTTGGGTACCCTTTTCCTAATCAGCATTGAGAATAAGAAGATTTCAATGAGGCTAAATAGTGAAAACCCCAAAAGGCACATCTAGGGTCCTTACTGACTGCACATACATAATTTGAGCTTCCTGGCCCAATTTGGACGGGAGTTATGCGAAGAACAAACAATAGAAATTAGGAAAAACGATCAAAAAACCACAAATTCAGGACTGTGAGGGGGTGAAATGGGACTGAAAAATCGAGACCCCAAAAGACATATCTAGGTTCGCTACTAAATGTAGGTTGTCCCACATTAACCTAGCCACCCTTATACCAGAGATAGATCAACTCATACGACGTACCTGGAGAATAGTTTGCCTATCCAAAAAATTGAAGGGGCTGAGATATGCAATTTTAAAAATCTCATTTTAACCTAAACCAGTCCTTCACATTCCTGGTCATTTAAAAAATTATTAAAGGGAGGGAGGTCGTGATAGCTTTTTCAAAAATTATGAAAGAAAAACTGTAAAAATTGAAAAATGTTTAGTACATTTTTTAGTATTTATATAGTTATATCATATGAACCACTTCGTTCCCATTCCAAATTATTATATCACATATACTAGTGAGTATGTACTGCATTTTGGCGCGAACCACGAATTTTTATCGTCATTCCTTTTTTTTCTATGAATTTTCCAAGTGAAGGACAGGTTTAGGTTAAAATGAGATTTTAAAAATTGCGTATCTGAGCCCCTTCAATTTCTTGAATATGCAAACTATATTCCGAGTACGTCTTATGAGTTGACCTACCTCTGGTATAAGGTTGGCTAGGTAAATGCGGAACACCCGGTACATCCCTAATTTCCAATCCCTAGTACAATTTGGAGAGGAGTTATGCGTCGACCAAACTCAAAAAATAAGAATAACTAACCAAAAAACCACATATTTAGGTCTATGAAGGGATGAAATGGGCCTGAAAAATCGTGACTCGCAAAAGGCACTGCTGGGGGTCCCTATTTAATGTATATACCAAAATTTCAGCTTTCTAGCCTATTTGGAGAAGAGTTATGCGAGAAGCAAACTCAAAAATGAGAAAACCTGACCAAAAAACCACATTTCCAGGGCTATGAGAGGATGCAATAGAACTGAAAATTCGAGACCTCCAAAAGACACATATAGGATCCCTACTGAATATATATACTAAATTTCAACTTCTTAGCTCATTTTGGTGGGGAGTAAGAGGAAGAACATTCCTTTATCAATATCAAAAAGAGGAAAAACCCTCATATCTCCCCTTTGAATTGACCTGGGAGATTGATTGGATATGTTGTACAACATCGGATTCTCTATCGATTGAATCAAAAAGGAACAATTTTTGTGTTTTTGGGCCTTCAGCAACTCCGCTATAAAAATTGAGCCAAACTGAATTTTGACCCAAGGTCATCTCCACTCATATGCATCCGATTTGCCTCCAAACTGAACTAATTGATTGAATTGAATTGATTTTTGTCAGTATCAAGCACAGTAAATAATTTTAATGTTTGGAAAAAAAATAAAAAAATATATATGATACGGCCAAAAATTGTCTTAATGGTTTTTTACAACCCCCAAACGGATTTTTTTGCACCCCCCCCCCTCAACCGCTGCCGTTGATCGATAGACTGTAGTAGTCTTGTTTTCATTGACAATATGGCATAGAAAATCAGGATAATAATTATATACTCAATCTAATATTAGAATGACTCAAACAGTCACTAAAGTTTTTCGTATCGTTTCTTTCGGTGGTCTAGTGAAGGAATGCTCGTCATTTCGACCCTGAATCTTCCGGAGGGTGAGAGGTGTGTCACATAGGGTGACTAGATACCGCAACACCATGCAGAGGTGTTGCTGTGGGGAACGCCTTGAGGCAGGGTTTCTTCCACACTACACTCAACTCACCCGAATGATGAGTCGAATCTAACAAGGAAGATTCTTTATAGTAGGAATAATTTTATTTTTGTTCGGACAACGATATTTAAACTGTTATATATGAAAATTAATCATACTTATCTTTAACGATCGCGAAAAGAATAGCATCAGTCGGAAACTAGAATTTTAACGTATGTACAGCACGAACGATATGATAACAGTGATTTAATAACTAATAACTAATTGAAGAGTCGGAGGTACCTAGTTTTGATTTTAAAGAAAAAAAAAAGGTAGGGATAGTTATCATTTAGATATCTACCTCTATGATAGATATTAAATTTACATGTTACATTTTGCTTATTCTATATCAAAAGGTATTATTTTTTCTGAGCAAAGTGTATTATTATTATCAAACATTGGGGACCCCCTTTTACCTATACCACAGGTGGATCTTACAATTTTCAAACAAGAATCTTTTTATGTTTGCTTCAACTAGACAATTTTCAAAATGGTATCTTGACAACCTTTGAGGGCTACAAGAGTCTTCCATAAGAGCTGGCACCGAGCCATATCATGGAACAATAAATACGCTTGAAAATTGTGTTCAAGTATTGAAATTGTTCACAAAATTGAACATGAGTTGAGCAGAACAAAGTTCATGCATTTTTTTTAAATGTTCAAATTTTAACTTTACATGACGATGAAGTATTAAAAATTCTAAAATGAATACCACGTCGACTGTAATGAAATTGCTCATCGAATAAGTTTTGAAAAATACATATAACCTTTATGTTGGTTATACGGCTTACAGGGTCTATGCAAATTCGGTTTATACGAAGTTTTCAAAGTTTTCTACTCCGATTTATTGGGTGAAGAAAATTACTACGTCTACCGTACATGGGTTTACTTAGCGGCATCAGCATCTGCCGAATTTTTCGCTGATATTGGTCTCAGTCCAATGGAATCTGCCAAGGTGAGTATACACATTTACTATACGTAAGTACGTAATTTTGCCTCAATGAAATTGAAAATATTCGTTAAAAAATGTAAAATAAACACAAAGCTACTTAATCGTATTCAATTAAACTTATCTCGAAAATACTGAGAAGGATTTGTTTAATTTTACATTAAACTTTGAACACGTTGTAAAGGCGTTAAGCTCATTCTAGAACCCAAAATTTAAACACTCACGCTTTACGTTTTCGTCAGCTCAACCGTAAGGTTTTCAAGTTTATAATTATTCATTATGATGGTATTTTATTTTATAAAATAATTATTCGCGCTATTTACTCTATACCGGTGCCTATCATTTTTACAGAGAATTCTAGAATTTTATCCTGCTATATTTGAATTGAAATTAAACTGATATTTGTTTCGTGTTGAATTAGGTAAGAATTCAAACCCAACCTGGATTCGCTCGCACGTTAAGAGAAGCGATACCAACAATTTACAAAGCAGAAGGAATGAATGGATTTTATAAAAGTTTGGTTCCACTTTGGATGCGACAAATACCATATACAATGATGAAATTTGCATGCTTCGAAAAAACTATTGAATTACTATACAAGTAAGTTGACTCATTGTTACGAATGGAAAATGGAAACTGGTATAATTTGGTGATATTTAAAACAGTAATATTACTTATCGAGTATTGGAATTATTTTCAAAATTCATACGATTTCATACCAGTATTGTAAATTTTCACCGACATTCAACAAGTAAGGAGAAGCTTTATGCAATGCGTTTCTCAATTTTGGCCAAATTAATGTTTGAAAATTGCTGCCTACAATGTTCTGAATACAGTTCATTTGGCATAAAGCTTCATCTTAAGTCAATTACTTTACTTAATAGGGCCTCGTTTTTTCAAGATCATGTGAGGTAAACTTGCCAATTACTCACTTAAGTGAGTCGAATTTTACACTTTTTTTTGGAAATCTGCAAAAGATGGATTCACAATGACCTGAAAAGAGTAGGTGAAAAATGCAAAAAAATTAATTCCAAATCTTTTAATTTTATTATTTCTTAGCAAAATAACGATTGCACAATGTACAATCATCCATCATCACCAGTTTTTTGTCAAAAATTTCAAATTAAAAACCACCAAATTTTTTTTTTATTTTTCAATTGTTTTGATAAATTGTTTAATTTTTGTTACTTTTCTAATTTCTAATTTTTCTACTTTCTTTATTTTTTAATTTTCTTTTTATCAATTCTCCCCAATGAGACAACCATATCAACTTGACATAAAATGCAAAAGTCATTCATTTTTTAATTCTTTCATTTTTTTAATTTATCAATTATTTAAATTAAGACATTTTTGTCAATATTTCAACAGTGAATGCAAAAGTCATCAATGTTTTTTTATTTTTCAAAATTTTCCAACTTTTCTAAGTTTATAATTTGTTTATTTTTATATTCTTTTATTTTCCTATTTTATAATTTTTTTCACATTTATTCAACTTTGACAGTTTAACATCAAGTGCAAAGACATATCCATTTCAACATCTTAACAAGTGCAGAAATCAATTATAATTATCCTTCACTGCCACGTAGCATCAAAAATGTTAAATCAAGAACTTTACACTATGCTAAAAATAATAAAAAATCCCAAATTCAACCCATCTAGAACTCTTCTACTCCACCTCTATACATATCTTATTAAAAGTAAAATAGAGTACGGATGCCCGGCATTTATAAATGCAACCAAGAAAAATCTTTCAATCCTCAAAACTGTTCAAAATGCCGCAATAGGTCTATGTATTGGCGCACTCCCCTCCTCACTCGTTAACAGCATCTACTGTGAAGCAGGTGAGTTGCCCCTCCCCGCCGAATTCAGATTTCCTTTAGTTTTAAACAAATTCCTCGTATCAGCATTTTCCAACCCATTCAATCCGGTTAGAAAAATAGTTAAAAACCATCTTAAACAATTCCCTTTCCCCACCAATAATCCAATTTCTCTCCTTCATAACATTCTAATAAACTACAATGGGAACTAAATATTCCTGAAATCGATTTAACTATGGCTAACTATAAAAAATTCGACCAAAATCCAA
>FIZR01021411.1:0-13096 GCA_900060175.1 Ferrisia virgata | reverse complement strand
AAACCTATTAGACCTCTCATTATCTACTCCTTTCTCAGCACCTTCTCTCCTTTGCAACACAGATAAAAGACTTTTTACAATATTGGGTACTTACATTGCGAAAATTTCTTCAAAGACTAATAGAGTAATTCGTTTTTAGATTTTAATACTTCTTCATGGGCTAATGAACCTCAATGTTCGAACCCAACAAAAAAAAAAAAATTAATTTTTTTCGCCTGAATTCGAGATAAATAGCTATGACCATTTCTCCCCTTTTGGCATTTCTAAATTTTCTTTAAAATATAAATAAACCTACCATGGCATGGGTACACTTGGGTCCTCGTCTAGGTTTTCTGTTATCGGAGTATTTTTCTATCCTACCTAAAAAAAAAACGAATCCTTCCCATTTTATCCCTTGTGCTAGTTTAATACTAAAACAATGGAATTAGGCACGTTATAAATGTTCAGAAAAAAAAAAAATTAATCAATAGTTCAAATGATGATGATGAGAACAAGTACTTATGCAGTTTATTTATTCGTAAGGGTATGACAAAATCAAATCATTTACGGATGAAAAAACTTCAGTCAGCTTCGCAGTGTAAGTTTAATTATAAATTATCAAGATGATAGCTCGCTTATTAATTTAGCTTTTACGGTAATTGCAATAAAATACGATGACAAAAAATTATCGCACCGTCGAGTGAGATTGCCCAATTATGTTGGCAGTAATCATGCAACTTTGTCGCTCAATGCACCAACAGGACTAAACGCAGCAACCATTTAGCATAAAAACTTTGCGGAGCTGTTTTTTTCGCCTATAAAATTTTATTTTTGTCCAGCTCACCGTCACTTATGCAACCTGCAATACGCGTATAAGTTCACTTTTGAAAATTGAACTCTTTATTACAAGCATGCCCGTTCCCCAGTTGCAAAGTTTGTACGAACGAGACTTAAGCACCCGTACCAAAAAGCTCGGCTGCGCTGACGAAGTAATTCATTACAATCAGCGGAGCGAAAAATCCACCTCATTGGTATTCGTTTGTCTGGGTAAGCTTTTGAATTTGCAAATCCATCGTACAGTACAATTTTAATGGCACCGGTAGCGTGAAAATTGTTGCAATAGCGACGGCGCCGAGGTCGTCATCAGACTCGCCAACAATGCGGGTAATTAAATTTTACTCGGTAAGGCATGTAACAACGCTCGGTTGTCTGAGAAAAACTCTCAAACTACGTAAATTTTTTGCGTAAAAAAGTGCACCGTGAACGGAGAAAGTGAAGCAAACAGAGAGAGAGAATATAATGGATTTGACACGACCAAAAAAAAAAAAAAAAAAACGTATTTTACAGCGGAATTAAAAGCTACCACGCCGTATCGTACCATCCAACTCCTTGCACCCGATGATTACAAGTAATTTGATTTGTTTCGGTTTAACCAGCGTTTTCGTCTTGTAAAAATGTCTTGTCATCGTGAATTTTCTTTCTCGAGCGAGAAATAAAAAAAGAAAATGAAATTTCTTAAACGGTATCCGCATTTTGTACCTATACAGAAAGCGCGGCGTTGTAGTTTTAAATTTGGAAACTGTTCGAAGAAAAGATATTATTTTTTTCTCGACGAAAACTTCTTTTTTCTTAGTTACGCCAAAGGGCGTTCTGTGTAATCGGTTTAAAGCTCATTTTCATATTTCAGCGGATTTTTTTTTTTTTTTTTTTTTTCATTAAGCTCGAGCTTTTTAAATTATACGACAAGTTGCCGTGACTCTTGATAGCTACGAACTGCGTTTCGAAATAACTGAACGATAATTAGATAGGTGCGTATTTTCATTTTTACAAATTAGATACCGTCTCTCGTTTCTTTTTCCTTCTTTTTTTTCCAGTTCAAATCTCTCTCTTTCTCTCTCAATGTCTTGCAATTTTCCAGTTTTATTACGATTCGATGAGCTGCCATGTTGCTGGGTTTTACCAAACCGAGTGAACGTAATACATGTAGTATGGGTATTAGCCCATAGCTGCAGGTGTACGTGTTTGTGTATGTATAGGTTTCGTGTAAACATGAATTTGTGTCGAAAGCAATGCATCTTCTATCGCCAAATCGAACCTATAGGCTATATACAATATATATGTAGGTACTAGGTAGGTACAGTGCCTAGTCTAGACTAAACTCTGTTCAAATGTTTGTTTTGTCATCGTTACAGAAATGTGCAGCTGCCAAGCTATACACTCTACAATGTTGTTTTAACTAATTATCTGTTCGGTATTTTCAGCCTTCTTTTTCACCCTATATTATCGAGATGGTTGTGTACTTTTCGCGGTGTTTTTTCAATAGTGGCTAGTACGATGGATAATTTCATTACAACGGATTTATTATTCTATTCTAGACGTCTTATAATTGAGTTTTCATTCACAGATGGATCCCAAAATAGAAACTGATTATGTCGGATATGCTTTTTCCATTAATCAAATAGTCAAGCAATATGTGATTCAAAAGTACTCCTCAATCTTCACAGCTGAACTTATTGCTATTTTACATTGTTTATTTACACTTCCCATTCCATTGTCTAAATTCGTTAAAATCTAACTTGTAACGCTTGCCGTAACCAGCGAATTATTTGGAATTTAAATTAATTATCAAATTTATGTTCAATAAGAATTTGGTTTAGCAATGCGATATTTTGGAATTTTTTTTTTAATAACTTTCACATTGGGAAAAGTCAACTTCTCAGATAATGTTACATTGGGTTGCTGAGAAGCATCCGTGATTTATTAAATTTAACCCGAAGTCATTCAGGAACGGTAATTCCGACGATATTGGAGGTTTGAAGGGTGAGTTGAGTATTTCACTATAAACATGACCATTTAAAATATATCGCATAAAGGAAAAAAAACCTGATTTTCGTATGCTTTTTTCCTAATCAGCATTGCAAGTAGGAAGAGATCAAAGGAGGCTCCCTACTAAATATGCACAGCTAATTTCAAGTTCCTAGCCCAATTTGGAGGGAAGTTATGTGAGGAACAAACTCAAAAAATAAGAAAAAAAGATCAAAAAACCACATATTAGGGGCTGTGAAGGGGTGAAATGAGGCTGAAGAGTCGAGACCCCAAAACACACTCTAGATCCCCTACTAAATGTACATACTAAATTTTAACTTCCCAGCTCAATTTGGAGCGGAGTTATGCGAGGAACAAGTCCAAAAAATAAGAAAAAACGACCAAAAAAACCACCTTTTTGCGGTTGGAAGCGGGTGAATTGGAGCCGAAGAGTCGAGATCCCAAAAGACACATTTGATGTCCCTACTAAATGTACATACCTCATTTCAGCTTCCTAGCTCAATTTGGCCGGGAGTTATGCCAGTAACAAACTCAAAAAACAAGAAAAAATGATCAAAAAACCACATATTAGGGGCTGTGTAGGGGTGAAATTTGGCTGAAAAGTCCAGACCCCTAAAAGGCACATCTAGTGCCCCTACTAAATGAATATACCTAATTCCAAATCCCTAATTCAATTTGGAGGAAAGTTATGTGAGGAACAAATTCAAAAAAATCCAAAAACTCCAAAAATCAATCAAAAAACCATTTTTTGTGCTTGTGAGGGGGTGTAATGGAGCTAAAAAGTTAGAACCCCCAAAAGGCACATCTAACGCTCCAACTGAATGTACATACCAAATTTCAACTTCCTAGCTCAATTTGGTGAGAAGATAGGGGAGGAAGAGCCCTTTTTCAGGGTCAAAAAGGGGGAAACCCCCAATATCTCCCCTCCTAATTGGTTTAGGAGGTTGATCTTTGGATATGCTATACAACACTTGATTTTCTATCAATTAGCTTAAAAAGGGGCAATTTTTGTGTTTTTGAGCCCTCAGCACCCCCCTCCCACAAAATGGGACAAAACTGAATTTTGACCCAAATTTATCTTTACTCATATATATCTAATCCGCCGCTAAACTGAGTCGATTGGCCGAATTGGAGTGATTTTGGTCGGTATGGAGTGGAGTAAATGATTTTAATGTTGGTGGGAAGTCTAGAACCGCAAAACGGATTTTTTCCAAAAATTCAGCATGCCCAGAAAACCTTTTTAGATTGGGGGGGGGGGCGCGTAAATTTGACACCAGAGAAAAAAATATATAAAAAAATAAAGATAAAAATAAATATCTGACATGGTTAAAAATCATCTTACTGGTCTTCTAGGACCCCAAAACGGATTTTTTGAACCCCCCCCCCCCAAACACTGTGGTCGATAAACTGTAATAGCCTTGTTTTCATTAACAATATGACATAGAAAATTAGGCTAAAGAGCTGTTATGTGCATCTATTTAAAATGTTTTTGAAGTGGCAGAGTAACCTCCAATAATTAGCATGTTTATACTTTCCCTAAACTATTTAGATAACTTGAAAAAATTTCTGGAATTTTATTCCTTTCTCGGAGAAAATTTTTCAGTAAAAACGAATTTTTAGCAATCAATTTATTTCATCAAAAACCTTACAGTTTTCATAAAAACCTTTCCAAATATTTCAATATGACATTCTCACCCAACAATTTTCAAACCACTCTGAGGAAAGGTAAAGGTGCCAAATTGTGGAGGGAGTGGGGGTGGGTGGCTTACCCTGTAAATTCAAGAAAACTTTTCTAAATGGATACTTGTTAGCAGCTTTTTAAAAGTTATGAACAAAAATTTGAAAAAACACATCATTTTTGCATTCAATTTGTCATATCTTGCTAACTGTTTCACCTAAGCTGGTACAGAAATTCTAAATCACATACGTAACATTTTGGCGGAAATCAGACACCTCTTATCTTTTTTAGTTTTAATTCTGTAAATTTTTAAAAATCATTAAAAAAATTATGAAAAATGTAATATCAAATCCACGTAATTTAGCCTTAACAATAGTCAAGGTAGAAAAATCATTTTACACGAGTGTAACACAAGTTGCAACACTTGTATTCCGAAGGAGATAATATTACGATGAAACATACTGTACATCTAATCTGACGTCAATTGAAGCCTAGCGGCTAAATTTGCGAGATTTTGACCGATATCGACCTCAGTAAATACGAATAAAGAAATAAACCTCGATAACCTATAGTTTTGTTTGGCATCATCGTATAGAAAATTAGCCGAAGAAAAGAAGCTTTCGATGACCATGTTATTCAAAAAAAAAAAAAAAATTCTCTACAATTTATCGAGTGAGTCAAGTTAATTCGGCACAGTTGGTCATCAATAAAAAAAAAAGTGTTCGAAGTATATAATCGAGTCTTTACTCGGTAACTAAGCAAACAGAAACACATTTATAGCGACTCCTTTCACAAATTTCAATTCGCCGTCAAACTTCGCACGTATATCAACGTTATTAAGAATAAATAATAAAATATCATCGAAGATTCGACATCGTAAAAGCCTATATCTATGACGACACTAAATGGCAGAGGGGAAAAAAAATATATTGTACTTTCTCACGTATAAATAGGAAAAGTGGTGTCGCTGGCATTCGAGTTTATAATATTATATTCGTAAGCCTATATTGGTGGTTATTTTATCAAAAATCATTGGCACTGGTAGCGTCACCGTAACCGTCACGTCTTCAAAATTGAGGTAATTTTATATTTGAGCGTTATTTTATCTACTCGGTGGCGTGAATTTTAGTCCATATAAGCGTAGAGCTAATACAACTTTTCGTCGCTAGGTAGATATTTTTATTGGATTATTTTTCTCGTCGTGTAAGCAACGCTTTAAGAACGCATTTTCACCCCATTCTCAAGATGAAAAACAAAATTTAGATTCAGCTGCGTCCCAACTAGGGTAAAATTTTCTCGACATCGAGATTTTTTCACCTTTCATAAACGCGTTGCAAGGTACGAAAAAATAAAATAAAATACCATATTACAGCAACGGCGTTAACTTAAAAAGTCTCCACGACTCTGTAGGAGCAAAGTAGTCTACTCGAGAACGTTGGTAGTACTCATCTAAACGTATACCTAGTTTACCTACCTACCTACTTAGGTAGGTTGGTACAAACAGATGAGAATTTTATACCGACGATTTCGAGAAAGAAAAAAAAAATGTTTCAACCGGAGCTAACAACTAACAAGCGATGCGACGCGACGTTAGAAAAAAAAAAAAAAAAACCTTTGCTAGAAGATTTTTTCTCTTCCTTTTCAAAAACACAGCGCGATATTAAGAAGAGAAATATAGGGGTATTTTCGCCTTTCAATTATTATAGATTTTTCCGCTTTACAAACGTCACCTACCCAAGTTTTGAGTTAAAGAGTGTGAAAATAAACGTACGACATATTTGACAGGTCACCGATGTAATCGAAGCTATATTATTCGCGCTACAATAGCGATTTTTTTTTTTTTTTTTTCTTTTTCAGCAGCACACACCCCCGCTTTTTTCTACCTATACGTATATTTTTTTTGCTCTCGAGCATATGCTCAGCAAGTGAAAAATTCTTTCGTTTGACGAAATGTTATTAAAACGTCGTTCAATATTCTATCGTGTGGTAGGTTATACGAGCGTAGTAAAGGAAATCGTGTACGTGTGAAACTCCTACGACGACGTCAACAACAACAACAACAACAACAACGACAACAACGACGTTGAAAAAGTTTCTTCTATATGGCGCGAATTATTTCAGCCGACAAATGAGACTGTCGTGTTTCGTTGGCAATGCTCAGATGTTACCCGGTGACATGCGGTTTTCAAAAAAGGTGTCGGGGTAGCAAAAAAGTTATCTTTTATTTATAAACGTCGACTCGACGCGAGCAAGACGTTTTGAGGGGCAGAAGAAGAAAACTAACGAAAAACGACTTTAAGTTGAAATTAAATTTCGTTTTGTCGATGTTCTCTCGCTTTAACGAGCCAAGTAGATTATTTGATTTGAAATATCGCACCTACACGTATAGGTATAGGTGTATATATACACCTGTATCTATACCTAGTATATTACATCGGTATCTATCTAACTCTAAGTATCTATCTATCTATCTATCTGTCTGCGTGATTTCCTCGTTTGTCGTTAGACTTGTTTCGCACGTTGCGAGTTGGCTTGCTGCGGTTTAACTTCGACCTCACATGGATGGCTTTTCGTGATGGTGGGTGACGATGCTGTGCGGCAAATCATCATTAGCCCGAAATCTGTTCGACGTTTTAATCGATGTGCGGTTTATTGACCGAAGTGAGCGTTTTACACGTTCATTTCGCACAATAGTGTGTTCAACTTTCGAACGAAAGATTTAAAGACGTACAGATATTGGCAAGCGAGCTATTTTCTATTCGTCATAGTTGCGAGCGAAAAATGCAAAACAATAGCATTTTACTGCTTCTCACTCTACATAAACAACGAGAAAAGGCTGTAACAGGTTAAGCATAGCCATTCAGCCTTTGGTCTTGAAATTAAAAATTTTTTCAAGCGACTCTACAAACTAGTAAAGCGATAAAAGATGATTTTTAAGCGCATTTCCAATTTTTTATCTCGTTATGGGGGAAGGGGGCGGGAGGAGGAGTGTGCAAAAAAAGTACTACAGAAGAAGGTTTTTTACGTTAATTTATTTTTCATCGCAAGTTTTCCACCGAATCCTTCCAAACTTTCTATTAAAAGAGAACAGCAGAAGTATAATGGAATTTTTTCAGTTTTTTCGGACCCTAAATACGACTTTGAAAACGTTAACGGGGGCTTTTAAAAACTCCATTTTGAACTGGCAACTCAAAAAAATTTTATCGCAATCTTTTTGAAACGAAGAACCCCCCCCACCTCGCATACAGACAGTGCCAAAAAAAAAGAATTTTTTAATTCTTCGTTAAACCTCTATTTCTAACCAAATGAGACAGCCTAAAATTTTGAAAAAATTCTGAAAATTTTCCAATGCTCTAATTAATAGGAGAAAATTTTTTCGAGTCGCCAGCTCAAAAAACAGTTCTTACAAGACTTCCGAAAATTTTCACAGCCGATTTCAAGATCAAATTTATTTTCCGAAAAATTTTTTTAAATTCTACCACACCCTTCGTAGGTATTCCCACTTCCATATATCAAGTTTGGAAGAAATCGATGGAAAACTTGCGGAGAAAAAAATCAATGTAAAAATTCCCCTCTCAAAGACGAGTTAAAAATCATAAAATCTCTATATTTATACTGTCATTGCCTTTGAAACTAATTTTTTGAGTTAACATTCGAGTTCAAATACGTCGTTAGAATAAAAAATAAGGGTACACAGAAAAAATTATACATTTCGCTAGACTTTTCCTAATTTTGTATATAAAAATAATGGAGGAGAGGGAAGTTCTCATTTTTTTGACATCAAACTAATTCCTTACTCGCAGATTTCATTTATATACGCATTCTCTGTAAAATCTCAGCCAAAAACTTTTTGAAAAGTGAAAATAAATTTTCTCTAAGAATAAAGAGGGAAAGAGGGAGAGAACGAGAAATTTATTTTTTTCATCAAGTGTATGTAGCATAAAAATGTCATTTTATTTGAATCGCAATTCTTAAAAAGGTAGCTATGGTTCAGATGGATGCATTGACATTATTGCAGACCGCCCAAAAAATTTTGTGAGGCCAAGATCTTTACCCTCTCCCACCCCACTCTACCACCGAGGCTATACTAAAAAAACATAATTATTTTCAATTGAAACTAATCCTAATGTGTGGTGGAAGGGAGGGCGGGGGTTCACATAACAGAAGTTTTTCAAAATTTTTAAATCAAAACTTGACGAGACCTTTATTACCTAAAAGCAAAAAGAGGACTGGTGACATTTCTTTCAACAAATTGTTTTTTTTTTTTTTTTTTTAAATCATAAAAGTTATAACCTAAAAGCAAAAAGAGGACTGGTGACATTTCTTTCAACAAATTTTTTTTTTTTTTTTTTTTTGTAATCATAAACGACATTGAAATGCTACTTTAACAATTTCCGTCTCGTTTAAAATAATTTTAAACACATTTTTCGTAAAGAGTCTTCCCTAATAAAGGTCAAAAACGGCCCCCGACCCAAAATCGATCAAAATTGAGCAAAAATGTTACATATGGTGTAAAAAGTCCAAAAAAATTTTTTAAGCCCTGCACTCACTCCTTCGGGAATTATCGCCCCACCAATGTTGAAATTTCAACACGCGATATTTCTGGAAAGGTGGGGTAAAAAATTTTAAAATTTTCACAGATTATACATCTTACTGAGTGATATAAATAAGAATTTTTTAAAAATTTTCGGTTCACATTTTCCCAATTTTTTTCATGTTGAAATTAAAAAAAAATTTTTTTTTAATTTGGAGGAGGGACTCACGGCTAGAAATTTTTATATCATCTTTGTGAGGTGGTCATCTATCACATATATTTTTTTGAAGTTCCGAAATTGAGTGCAACATGTTCAAAAAAATCAAAACGAAAAAAAAACGTTTTTCACCACACTTTCATAATTAATAAGGGAGGTATCCCAACTCAAAGTAAATTGGGATTTTCAAAATTTCATGTGCTGAAATTCATATCTCGAATTTTGGCGAATTTTTCAAATTTCAAAATTATCTCATCGTCTTGTAAATCGTGAAAATTCGATCTGATGCTGGATAACAGTTCATAAAAATGGTACTTATGAACATTATCATGTTTCTTAAAATACAAAATTTGAAATTTTTGAAACCTTACCTCCTAAAAAGTTTTGCATGGCCCTAAAAACACTACAGCTAAAATTTCAGCCAATTTGAATAATATTAACCCGTGTCTCATCAACTGCGTCGAAGTTACGAACTAAACGCCTCCAGCCTGAAGCCCGTGCACGATACTAACCGCCGCGACACGTAGTGGAGTAGTTCCATGTTATCGGACATGGATAACAAATACTCTAATTCGTTGGAAGCAACGATGGATACCGGTCGAAATACTAGATATAATATGAAAGAAGTTCGAAAATGGGCAGAAAATTTTTTTAGGGCGTTTTTAAGCCGTATGTTACATTTTGGCTCAATTTTAATCGATTTTTGGTCGAGGGGCGTTTTTGACCCTTATTAGGAAAAACTCTTTGTACCCATTTTAATTGCTTTCCTGCTACCGTTGAATTTTTTTTGTTATTTAAATGACTTTTATGTTGCTTTAAATCACTTTCAAAGCATTTTCAGCTTTTTTAAAATTTTAGCAAATAATTTGGATAAACTTTCTCTTTATTTTGAACGATTTTGCTCTTCTAAAAAGAAATTTTCTTGCAAAAAAATGATATTAAAGCGTTTCTTATGATTAGGTTGATTTTCAACGTTATATTATGAAACAAAACCATACAATTTACAAACAATCAACCTACAGCGATGGGAAGAGGGGGGGGGAGAACCAAAAAGATCCGTTTCAGAATCCTGGAAAATCATTGAGACCATTTTCGAGTAAATTAGATATTTATTTTTATTTCTTCCAAAGATTAAAAATATTTAATCTGCTAGATACCGACTAAAATTATTAAAATGGAAAGGGTGCTGAGGCCTTATAATTGTAAGTTTTTTTTTTCAATGAATCGACATAGAATCAAAAGTTGTGTAAAATGCTCAAAAATCAGTATCCCAAATTTTAATGAGACAAAAAATATACTGATCAAATCCATTTAAAAATTTAAAGAGAGATATAAACCTCAAAAATAAAATTATTTTTGAACCAATCGATGTGCAACAATTATTTATTCATATATTAGACTCGTGGGAAACAATTATGTATTATTGATGTGATAAGATTGTTCACTCTGTTGACCTTCGAACTCTTTGTGATCGTTGAAATTTTCATATGTAAATTTTTCAAACAATAATTTTTACAAATTTAAAAATTCGTTTGACCTGAAAGGCTAAAAAATTTAGCACGTAGATTCGGTAGAGTGGAAAATTTCTAGCATGAATCATCGATTAAACGTGTTCTATACGTACGGCATGTGCTCGATACTCTTTTTATTAATTCTAGTGTGAAAAAGCACTCGGGTAGTTAGCCACGAAACAAAACGAACATAATTAATCGAGCATTTTTGTCGTCAATTAACGCTTGACTAAATATACCGTCGCGTTGGTTTTATTCGTAGACTATTATTCCTCATAGAAATAAAAAGCCTCATCCCTCTCGCTATTTCTCTTCTATTTACGATTAAATTACCATCTACTCGCCAGTTAAAAAAAAAAAAAAATTAGTAGGTCATATTTCAACATTTCAACCATTAATTGTGTTAGAAAATAGTACGTCGCGTTTTTTAAACAAAAAGAGAGCGAAAAAAAAAAAAAAAATTAGTAAAAGAAAACCAGATCTGGGTTCGATTTTTTTCTCAATATTGTTATAAAATTCTAAATGCGTATTCATTAAAAATTACGCTCGTTTTTAAAAGAGATGGAAAAATGTAAGAGAGGAAAACTCGCGATTTCCTTCGGGAGATATTAAATCTTTCAGAGCAGCCAACATTTATACAACGCGTATTTCAATATCTGTTCAATTTATTCTAGGTGTAATGGTTGGCAGAGACGGGGTGGGGGTACTTTCACGTCCGAGTTGAGTTTTCTTAATGAAGTGAATAAAATCCATCGGCAAGTTTTTAGGTAGTTTTAAATTTTCGATTTCGACGTTTTTCTTATTCGCTCATTTCTTCGGGCCATTTACTTCGCGTCGATGAATAAAAATTTTCAGATATTGTGATCGGTTATTTCCTTCTAAAAGCTTTCGTCGGATGGTTCGTTCATTCGTTCTTTCTTCTCTGCCTCACATTACGATGTTGAATCTTTCATATATGTTTATACTTTCGCATGTACTCGTAAAATACTCGATAACTCGAATACAATTTGCTCGTTTACAGAATACGAAATCAATTTATATTTTAAAAAATATAAATAAATACCTGTACCTCTACTTATTTTATAGAGTCGTATACTGGTATTAGGATGCTTATCGTGTACGTAATAGTATGGTAAGTAGTTATACCAATATCTGTAAAAATGTAGCTAGATACTCGAGTCGTATGAAATAAGTTATATATATATATATTTTACTTTAGCGGAAGACGATACCTTAAAGCAGAGCCTGGGGAACCTTTATGTATACAAATCTCGTCCTAGCATTACGCACGAATCATTTTAATACGAACAACGTTCGTAGTACCTTTATCCTATACATACACACATACACGTAATAAAATCAAATCTAGTGGAATTAATAGTACATATTGCATGGTATTTTATGAATCAATACTACCACCATACCATACCATGCCATGCAACGCCACCGTTAGCTCGTACCTTCGTATACCATAGACTCGTCCCGTAGCCCATTAATCCGAATCATCAATCTCGGCAGTAATTTCAAAGTACCTGCGAGATTATTGGCTAATGGTTATTACGAAGGCGAAACCATCGGAATATTATTTACTTGTGTTATGGTTTTGCATGTCACCATCAATAATATAAAAGGGATACTACTATACCGTTTCAAGGTAATAGCATTTGCAAAATTTACCACAGGTGGCGAGTTTCTGATGGAATAATCGTTTCTGCAACTTCATTTTAGATGCCAGACCTGTACATATCTATTAACCATTACCTATGTATCCGCCGTCTGAAATATACCTGCATCGCTTTCAACAGATATGAATTTTAATGAGAAAAAAAATACAGGTGGCTAATTTTAATTCGGAATTTTTTAATACCCACCAGCGCCAAAATCTCAGCACCTAAGCTCCGTGTGGTGGGAAATCTACCTATAAAATTTAAACCCCAGTAAAGGGAAAGACATAATCGAAAAAAAAAAAACATTTTTTCTGGGCTGAAAGCGAGTGCAATGAAGCTAAAAGTTCCAAAACTCAACAGTCACATTCAGGACCCCTACTGAATCTACATACCAAATTTAACCCCCTGATACCCAAGATAAACCAAACATGCTAACAAGTTATGCTAGTGATGGATATCAAGTTGACCACTAAAGTAAATCAGTTTTTCAGATAGCATACCTAGCCCCTCAAAATGAAGTGGGAAGTTGATAGACTATTTTAGAAGACTTTTTAAAATTTCCAGTAGGGGAAAAGAAATATCATGTTCCACGATGCATAACATTCGGTAACAGAGAAAATATGAAATTGTGTGTACAACAGCATTGTGTCTTATTTTCAATTTAGTAATCCATATACTAAAAAT
>FIZR01021409.1:0-22702 GCA_900060175.1 Ferrisia virgata | reverse complement strand
AATTTGAAGGTATTTATTTTTAATCATGGAAGAGGGATGGTCAGTCTCCTTTTATATTCAGTCATTTTTAAGTCAGTATCAGGGATAATTAGTTTCCAAGGAGGATATTTAATGTATTTGTATGAAAGCTTAGATAAGTCCATGTTGAAATTTTTCAGATTGTTTTGGAGAAGAGATATGGGATGTTCTGTTTCGTGGAGGTATTTTTTCAGGTGGTTTTTAACAATTTGACCAATAGGATTTGTAGAGTTGCAAGTTGCCGATACAAGGAATCTGTAAACTACCATCGCATTTGATACGCTCGCCACATAAAGATAATATCGAAACAAAGGCACAATATAGAGGAGGCTTTCACGCGTCGGAAAAATTACACCAAACGTCGTCCAAACCCCTTTCAATATGGCTGACAGAAATATGAATTCGAGGCTCGGCAAGCGTATACCTACGTTAAAACTACGAAGAAGACACAAACGCGCCCACACACATAAGTCACACACTTCTACTTAATAGACGCAGCGATTACTTTAAAATGACACTACAATAATTAATTTAACGCGCTTTTGTTTTCTCTCGCACCGTCGAATTAATTAACTCGACTGCAAAAGTGTGTTGCTGCATGGTAAATGCTCATTTGCCAAAAGATAGCTAACGGTAAGGCAGGTAAAGGCGACACAAGACGCTGCGCTGAACAGCCAAGGGTCGTGTCTCCGCATCCCAAAGCCGAGATATTTAGCTAGGTTAATAATTTCGTAAATACTTCGACTTTAAGTCTACCCAAGCACCGTGCCCGTAAAGGTATAAGGTTACGTACGCGTATTTCCCCTCATTTGCCCCTTTTCGTCTCGTCACTCCGTCAACTCGTTGAGAAAAGAAAGGCGGTCGTAATAATTACAGAAGATGCACTTGAGTGAAAATCACGATACAGCTACACGAGTACCTACATATGTACTATGTAATAAGTATAAGTAGGGAGAGGAGGTGGGTGGGTGGGTGGGGGGGAGTGAGGAAGGGTAGGTGAAGAATTAATACGCGAGCATCGTAGATAGAAGATAGGATATTAAAAAGCAGGCTTTGAAAAATGTAATAAAAATTGCCCCTCGATAAAGAGTGAATCGATCGTTTGAATTTTAATTTCAACCATTTTAATTGATAAAGTTAATTCACCCGATAACTAGTTGGGTTTTATTTTTCAACCGTAAAGCACCTACTACTTTTTCTTTTTTTTTTTTTTTTTTTTTTTTTTTTTTTTTTTTTCAACCGTAAAGCCCCTTCTTCTTTTTTTTTTTTTTTTTTTTTTTTTTTTTTTCGCTTTTTATCGGTTGCTTACGTATTATACGACCGACACACGATGGTTAGTATTTATAATATATTTATTTATTTTTGCCGTAGGTATTTGATTTAAGCAGTTGGCTAGTCGAGTGATAGCGTTTTACACAGCATCGTGTGTGTGTGTAGCAGTAACGCTATCCATCTTCGTACACATATATATCTTGCCTTCTTATACGATTACAGACTACATTATAGTAACCTTATGTAGTATACCACCGATATCATCATTTTATATAACTAATTCGAGTAGATTACCAAAAGTGTGTGTACCTAAAGAAGCATTTGGTCGTTTGGTACGTGCGAAAACATGATCGAAAAAGAGCACAGTTTTATACCGAGAGAAATCAACTCCGCATTTAAACGGCAGGTTAGTCGATGTGTTTTAATTTAGTGTATCTATTATTATCGTATTATTTAGTATCTCGGCTAACAGAATAAGTATACTACATCTATCATATACATTGGTCGTCTACATTTACATACGTATGTAGCTACATTTGATATGTTAAACCGGCAAACATCACCCGACAGACTTCAGTGTGAATGTGACAACGTTAATTCGCATAAATCTAATACTCCTACTTGTAAAAAAAAATTATATTACGCGTATGGAATACGTTTTCGAGTGTTTTGCTATTTCCTTTCTGCTTACAACCATCAAGTTTAAGCGTAAAAAAAAAATCATGATCGATTGAAAAAGTTGATTTTTTTACACGCGTGTAGTATAGTTTTTTTTTTTTTTTTTTTTTTTTTTTTTAATATTTTTCATTAGGTTATTTTTCTTGTCAGGTGTAAATTTTTTTATATTATATTTATAGCGTGATATAATTTAGTAGGCCAAGGAAACGTAGGTACTTGTACAATTATAATAACGACGAGCAAAATTTATTAGAAAATTTTATATCTATACGGTTTCGAAGTAATAGACGAAAAGACGACCGCGTAATTATAACGTATAATGTTAGAAAATACGAAGACATTAGAGAGATGAGCTTTTATCTCGTATAATTAACTTTAATTCGTCTTATATAAGTGTACGAATATCAGTTCGATTGAAAGTCTCTGTACTTACTTAAGGAGTTTGTGATTAAGTACAATTTTTGATATGCTTAATACAAAATCAACGTATATATGTACCTAGATAATAATTTAAAATCGATGGCAGCGATATTGATATAGCAGCTGATAAGAGAAATTTTTTTTTTTTTTCTTTCAACCTAAATGAATTGTATATTGATTAACGAGGTCTGTTATTCAAGTTGAACTTTTATACTTATGGGTATCTCGTAGTCTACATATGTATGTACGAACACATACGAACGAAAAAGCTATAAGATATTTATTTATAAAGTATTGAGTAATATATATATATATGTATGGTAAGTATTTATATTGAAATAAATAGGCAGTTTATAACGAGAATTAAGTACCCGTGAAATTTTTAAATAACATATTAAACGAGTGTAATCCGATAAGATTTTATTGGCTGCACTATTCTCCATAACATTTACTTACATACGATATGAACGAAGGGTATTGTTTTCGTGAAAACATATCAGAATATCGAGATTAATTTATTTGAGGTTAATTTGAAGATAAAAATAATTTATTGATTTGGATTTTGTTTACTTTTTATTTTGGATTTCTTTCATTGGTTTTTACCAATCGAAGAGGAAAATTAATTATATTAAAATCGTTCGCAGTGCTGTTTCCAAATCTAGGCAAATTGTTGTTATCGAAGACGTGTAACGTTGTAGGGTGGAGTGAAAGATGTTTTTCGCGGGGGGGGGGGGATTTCAGTCGAACTACAGCCAGACTAATGGTGGTGTTGAAAATCAACCGTATAGATTTTTTACACTTGTTGAAATTGGGATAGAATTAAGGGTGCTCGGAGTGAACTGATGTTTGAATAAAATTGTATTTTTTTTTTTTTTTTTTTTTTTTATGGTCATTTATTACTCAGTTGCTTGAAAAGTGATCTGAGACGTACAATCATGGTCGTAGAGTTAGAGTTATGAAAAGGTAAAATTACACTTTCTAAATCTCCCTAGTCTAATTTTAATTCGATTCGAGATCACTATTGGCTTTGTACTGTATGATTGAAAAATTTCAAATAACAACGTTAAGAGCTTTTATTTTTCAAAAAAAAAAAAAAAAATTAATTTTTTTTTGTCAAAAAACAAACTTAAATATATTGTGCAACTTGTAAACGAAACACATGAACTCACCGGATCTCGTTTGAATGAAATTTCGACACGTAAAATGAACGCGTTAAAAAAAATTTCAAATAAATTTTCACAATTGCCAAAATTATGATAGGTTTTGGAAGGAGCAGAGGAGAGGGTTTGATATTCAAAAATATGAACGGGCTATTTCATATTTTGCACTGGGGATGACTTTGAGTTAAAATTCAGTTATGCTTAAATTTGGGGGTTGATGAGGAGTTAAAATTGCAAAAATAGTTCGTTTTCGAACCAACCGATAGAGAATCCAAAGTTGTAATACATATCCAAAAAACAGCCTTCTAGGTGAATTAGTAGGGGAGATATGAGAAGTTTTCTTCTTTTTGATCGTGAAAAAGGGCTGTTTCTCTCCTTTGATATGTGGAACTAGTAAGGATCATAAATGTGCCCTTTGGAAGTTTCGACTGTTCAGCCTCATTGCACCCCTCACAGTCACAAAAATGTAGTTTTCTGGTTGGTTTTTCTTATTTTTTGAGTTTGCTCCTCACATAACTCCCCTTCAAATTGAGCGAGGAAGTTGAAATTCGGCATGTGGATTTAGTATTGGTCCTAAATGTGTCTTTTGCTAGTGTAAACTTTTTAGCCCCAATAAACTTCCCTTTACCATTAGATTTTTCATTTTTGAACCATTTATGCTGTATTTTGGTATATTTATTTTTAGAAAAAAAGTTTTTAATACGGTGAAGAAATTGTTGAAAAAAAACACGAAAAAAAAATTTTTTAAGCGCTTCTTAAAATTTATCTACAGAATATAAAATTGAAATATTACTTTTAATTGTCTAAAATTGATGTCCCCCTAAATCAATTTCAGGGAGGCATGTCTAAAAAAAAAATTCTCCATGGTTTTTCAAAAAATCGTAAAAAAAACCGCAAAAAGTGACATTTTTAAAAAACTTTTGAAAATGGAATAAATGGCAAACTTTTACTCAACAATGATCATTTTTAGTTTAAATATCAATAATAATAATTCCATTAAAAAAAAAAGTTTCAAAAAATTTTTCTTCGATTTTTTAAAAATTAAAAAAAATGTTTCCAATTTTAAACGAGTTTTGCAATTTTGAAAAATTGAATTGGGGGACTGAAATTTTCACCACGTGAGGTGATTTTTGCAAAACCATTGTAAGCTCTGCGATTTGCAAATTTCCGCAAAAAGCAAAATTAGCCCCATCTTATTAGGTACCCTTTCTTCGCTGGAGGTCTCAATGTAACCAAAAATGCTTAAAAATGAGTTTAGGGGGGATCGATATTGATTGAAAATGCGCTCCTTAGTATTTTCCCTTTTATTGTAAAAAATTTCAAAATTTTAATTTTTTTCCCCGCATAAAATGGTCATCCAAGCCTAGTTCCCAAGTTTCATCCAATTTTGTCAGTGTTGAGCTGAAAAAATAATTTTGTATGGGTGGGCGGTTGGGGGGGAGTACAATGGAGCAAAAAAGTTGACATCACTAAAATACACGTCTAGGAGTCTACGACTCAGCTTCCTAGCTCAATTTGGCGAGAGGAAGGGGAGGGGGAGAAATATGTGAGAAAAAAAACAAAAAAAAATAGGAAAAACAGACAAAAAACAACTTTTTTGAGGTTGTCAGGAGAGGGGGGGATGAAGGTAAAAAGTCGAAACACCAAGAAGGCACAACTAAGGTTCTTACTAAATGTATACACCAAATTTTCACCTCCTAGCTTCACAATTTAGAGGAGAGATAAGGGAGGAACACCACATTGTCAAGGTCAAAAAGGGAAAAAACCTCTATATCTTTCCTCCCAATTAACCTCGAAAGTTGATTTTTGGATATGTTATACATTTGTATCAGTTATTTTCGCAATTTCAACCCTTCAGCATCCCCTCTCTCAAATTTGAGCACAACTGAATTTCAACCCGGAGTTATCGGCACACCTGAATATCAAATGGCCCGTTCATCGAAGCCTATTTCCCAAGTTTTATCAAATCTGGTCAATATTGAGTGGAGAAAATAATTTTTTAGTTTCGAGGGGGCAGGGGGGAATAAACTAAAAATAAATGTCTTATATCGCCATAAATGGTCGTAATAGTTTTGTGGACTTCAAACCGGATTTTGTTGGAAACCCCCCCCCCCCACTCCTCCCTATCTGTCATAAATTGATAGCCTGTAACAACCTAATTTTCATTGACAATATGTCATAAAAAGCAGGCTAATGAGTAAAATTTAAAAAAAAATTTAATGCTTAAAATTTATCAAAAACATGATCTTACCTAAAATTAACTACTTTAAATAATTTTGGGACATTTTGAATAATTTCAGGTAGTCTGAGTAGTCCATATTGATGTAGAATTCATTGATCAATATGCCCATTTTTTCATTTTAAATAATTTCAAAATCTTATTTCTTTGAATTCTCCCCTCCCTTTCAAAACGACATGGCTCAGATTTTGATAAAACTCACGGATGTGGTTTATACTAAAATGAAAACTGATTGTAAAAAATTTCGTTATTTTTATTCAAAGGAAGGAAGAGCTATAATGTTCTCAACGTAGGGTAATTTCCCCAAAAATAAATTTTTCGCCTCTCATATCACCTAAATACACTGTAAAAGTCGAGCCACCAATCCAAAAAAAAAAATCAGTTCTTACATTCCCTTAGACTACCTGTCATTTCGATTTTATATCATTTTTTCGTTCGAAATGAGCTTACTTGCTAATGCAGAAATCCAGGTTACACTTTTTGTTGTTTTGTGACCGAGGTCCTATTCAAGTCTTTGCGGGTCTAAGGACTTGAGTAGTGAAACACCACCAATTTTATTTTGCAGAAAAAAGTCTTACTTTGATAAGCCATATCTCCTTTTCACATTCGAGTAGGTGTGGAAATATTTCTCATGACAGATTTTCAACCATCTGTTAAAGTTTCAAGATCAAGGTACGCCTAAAATTTTACTCTGCTTCACCCTCTTGTCTACTAATTCACAAATGAAGCTTCCTTTACAGATTACACGAGGATAAATTGATAACATGATGAGGCACACGTGAATTTCGTTTCATAAAATGTTTTCGAAATCAGTCCTTATCTTTTTTTTTTTTTTAAATGAAATATCTTAAATAATTTTCTATTCTATTAGTAAGAACAAAGAGAAAATTAAGAGAATGAGAGAAAGGAAGAAGAACGTCATATTTACGTATTTTTTATGCATATTTATTACGTAATAGATACGATATATATGCTTATAAGTTAATTATTTCAAAGAGTAATCTTAAGGGGAAAAAATTTCTGATTTAAAATTTTTCGTACATTCATATCTCGTCCGTGGTGTTATAGGTGAACCTCGAAACAAAAATTACCGATTTGAATTTGATAACATATAAGTTTGATAAATTGTAGTACTAGTTTCATCTCAACTGGGAATTATTACTAAAAAAAAAAGATGCGTATTAGCATATTAGGTACTTATTTTTCGAAAGTTTTAAAAGATTATATAAATTAATGAAAATATATATTTCAATTGAACATTTACCACAAGTTTCGCTTGTGAATGTAAGATTTTGGATTTTTAAAAAGAATACTAAAAACATAAAAAGTGTCCCTTTTTAACTAAACATAATAGGAGCTAAAAAATATATGCAAATCTCAAATCACATAAAAACAGGTTTTCTCAAAAAAATAATAAAATACCGTTCATTGTTTTTAAAATCATCCATCATTGACCTTGGAAAAATTCATTCGTAAATTTAAAATGAAAAAAAAAAGCCATAAAAAGTTGTAATGATTAATGACAGATAAAAAATAAAAACAGCAATTTTTAGCACACAAACGAACTGACAAAAAGTTATCCAAATTTTACTTCTATTTCGCTTATATGCCAGTTGGAAGGGGTATGGGGGTGTTAGAAAAATACTTCAAAAAATTTCTGAAAAGGGAGCATAAGTCCAAGTAGAAATGTGATTATTCTTATCACAATCAAGTTTAATGCTGGCGACAAATAGGTATTTTTCAACAGAGCAGGAGAAGAGGGTGGGGAAGATTGAAACATTAGAATTGCGGAGAATAGCTAAATTGAAAGGTGAAAATTATAAGATCGTTTTAATAAAAAAGTCAACTTTCCGTAAATGGAGATGAGGGAGGGCAAAGGGTATAGCCTAAATGGTTTGAAGCCTGTATAAATGTTTAACTAGCCCTCCCCCCCAAAATTGTTTTCAAGAAAATTTTGTACATGATAATGTGATGAATTATACGACTAAAAACAGTTAGATACATTTTTGGAAGTGAGAAATGCCCTCAGATGCACATTTTTGGGCCCTTCATGCTTGGTGTTTCGCAAATCTTAGGCCCTCGCTAGGAGCACCTGCATTTCTCTGCCTACTTAGCATTTGTTTCCAATTTTAATTTCAGTTACTTTTTGCTACTCCTTGAATCTGTGATCTTTACCCTGATTTTCTGCCATATTGCCAATGAAAATCAGAGAAGGAATATGAGCAGAATTAATTTTCAGGCCATAGAAGACCACTACGACCATCGTTAGACATGTCAGATATTTAATACGTGCTGTTAATTTTTTTCTGAAGATTGAAATTTTTTCTTGGCTCGATACGACGAAAGAATCATTCGAATTCAGCCAGTAGGTTTAGATTGGCGACGATTTAGATATATTTGGGGGGAGATAATCATAGTGGAATGGAGCGGGGAGAGGGGTTACCGAGGGACTGAAATCGAAAAAAATTTTTATTTTCGAACTAATGGACAGAGATTTAAAAATGCATAATGTATCCAAAAATCAAAAATCAATCCCCTAAAATCCTATAAAGAAGGGAGGTAATGAAATTTTTCGCTTTTTTGACTTCGAAAAATAAGCCATGCCTCGTATATCGCCCCTTCAAGTTGAGTTAGAGAGATGAAATTTCGTATCTAGATTAAGTAAGGGGCTTAAATGCGTATTCTGTGAGTTTCGATTTTTTAGCTTTGTTCGGCCCCATCATAGCCCTGAAAAAGTAGTTTGGCTCTCTATGTCACATTGTCAATGAAAACTAGGCTAAGTATGGTCTATCGACTTACGGAGGATGAGGAGGATGCATCAAAAAAATCCGTTTTGAGATTCCAGAAGACCATTACAACTATTTTTAGCCTTGAAAACAATTTTTTTTCATTTCATTCTTCGAAACCAAAAATTATTTACTCAGCTCAATACCAACCAAAATCGATCAAATTAAGGAACTGGACTCAGATTGATAGAGAATTTGGCATTGTGAAGTGGGGTTAACCTCGGGTCAAAATTCAGTTATGCCCAAATTTGGTAGAGGGGCTGCTAAGAGGCAAAAATCGTAAAAATTACTTTTTTTTTTAATCAATTACTAGGCAATCCAAATTTGTATAATATATCCAAAATTCACCTTCCTAGATCAATTAGAAGAAGAGATATAAAGATTTTCCCCCTATTTGACCTTGAAAAAGGGCTGTTCCTCCCCTATATTCCCACCAAAATGAGGTAGGAAGTTGAAATTTGGTGTGTACATTTAGTTCGGACGTTAGATGTGCCTGTAGTAATTACGACTTTTCAGTTCCATTGCACCCCCTCCCCCCATACAGTCCAGCAAATGTGGTTTTTTGGTCAGGTTTTCTCATTTTTTGAGTTTGTTCCTCGCATAACTCTCCTTAAAATAGAGTTAGGAAGCTGAAATTTGGTACGTGCATTTAGTAGGGACCCCAGATGTGCCTTTTGGGGATTTCGACTTTTCACACCCATTGGGTTCCCTTCCTTCCTCGAAAATTTGATTTTTTAGATGGGTTCTCAATCTTCTCAATTTACAACTACACATCTGTTTTGTTTTTTGCTCAATAAAGAATTAAAAATTTCTTTATTTCATTTCTCCTCACCTATTGACTACATGGTTTTGAAAAAATTCTGCTATATAGCTCCCCCCTGTTCCCACACAATGGTTAGTTCCAATAGTCTAGCATACGCACACCTTTATGACGATCAGCGATGGGGAAGAGTGAGGTGGAGGGTGATTGTTGCGCTCAAAATTTTTTCATGCTGACTCTCTGCCCCCAGTTTTATGACGATTTTCTAAATCTGAAGATAGATCCAAATCAGCTCCAACCCGGGTTAAATTATTCATTTTCAGTTTAATTATAGCTCATACGAATTGAAAATTTTTTTGTTGAGATCTCTGAAGCCCAAAAGTGTCAGAGTATGGATAGAGTTTTTTTCTCAGACCATAATACTTAGGCAATTAGAGGAGAGCGACTCCTACCCTTCCTTTAGCCTGGCTTGATCCCTTTTTACAAATATTTTGTATCGGCTCAATTCTGGTTTCGAGTTCAGCTTAAGACGAACTATAATATAATTTACACAGACTGATAAGCTCTATATTATAAGACAATTTTCTAGCTAAAAATTCAAATTCTATGTGATTTTTGAAAATTTTTCAGGCATGCTACACGAGCATAGCGTACACGACGTATTTCCTATTCGGAGTAATGCGAGGTTTTCCGGCATTCGCCTTAGATCAAATGAAATCAAATGAGAGTACGGTGGTCGTTCAATCGGAAGATTCACTATCGTGGATAGGTATGGCTAAAGAATTATGCTTTGGTTGCGCCCGAACTCGTAAACCGCATTATGTATACTAATACGATGAACTGTACCGGTTAAAATTTTCAGCTAGCTTGAGTATATTTTCAAATCCGGTTGGTAGCATATGGGCGGGAATAATAATGGATAAATTTGGTCGAAAGATCACATTACAATTATCATTATTTACATTTACCGTCGGCTGGACATTAATCACGTTTTCGCAAACGATATGGATGCTGTATACTGGCAACGTAATTGTCGGATTAGCAATTGGTATGTACCATACGAGTTGTGTACGATACGAATATACGTATAAGTAGATAGTGGTTTAAATTCGATGTTAATTTAATGATAAAACTAACAACGAGAAATGCCACACCGCTCTCCCTTCTGCCTAGTACAATTGTATTTAGTACATGTGTACAGTAGGTACATGCGTAGGTATTTTACAATACGTTTACCATACTTCGTATACACTATACGAGCGTTGAAATTTTTTTTTTTTTATATATATATTTATCTGCCACATTATTATCAAAATTTCAAGTACCAAAGTGCACGTGTATTGGTTTAGTAAATAAATGAATGCCGCCGCATCGATATATATATATTCGTATACTAGATCGATAGAAAAATGCGAATCGCCTCATTTATGTGGTATAGGTTCATGGTTTTCTCGATACGTTAAAATAAACAAGCAGAATATATTTCTTTTCAATTTTATACAATTGGTTCCTCAATAATTCTTCAAAATTAACAGATTTGTCAAAAAAATTTAAATGCTTGAAGGAAAAACGAGTAGAAGGTGAGAGTAAAAATATGCAACATCTGGCTCATAATATAGGAAGTTTTAATTTCAACGTTGTCCCCAAGTATTTGAGAATATTGATTTTTTTTCCTCAACGTAAGAATTAATCACTCCATTGACCTAACACATTTGATAAATATCGATCAAAATTGCTCAAAGGGTACCTATATAACCAAATAAGGGGTGATTTTGGCCTCAGCCTCGATTTTTGATCTAATGCCTCCAGATGGTGTATCTTGATGTAAAAAACTTATAGAAAAAATTGTTACCCCCCCTCGTGCCTTTTTCAGAGCGATGGTCATTTTATTGCATATTTTTCAATAATTTTTAATTTCCAACCGAAGCGAATGAAATTTTTTGTTCTTTGGCACGAAGTTAAATCTCGTAGAGGTGTATTTACGATAATTTTTTCATCAGTTTTGGTGTACTCCTTCTCGTGGCTTTGACAATTTAAAATTTTCAACTGTAAAAAAAAACTGATAGCGAAATTCGACTACTCTTCAAAAGTATCCTAAAAACGTGTTTTTTAGAGTAAATTTACCTAAGGTATTCATTTTTGGTGAATTTGGTTGCACAAGGGTCGAAAATCTCAAAAAACCGTACAGAAATGTTTAATTTTAGCAGATTTTTCGAATGTTCAGTGTTTTATACTGGGAATTAAAAGTGATCAAATGAAGAAACTAATGTCAGATTCGAATTTATCGAGTCGAAATACCCTAATAAACACCTTCATTAAAAATACCGAAAATTGGTCAAAAAAAGTGAAAAAAATGTTGAAAAGATGTGAAAAATCATCAAAAATTGGGTAAAAAATTGATAGAAATAAGTGAAAATTGGTCGAAAATTGTTAAAAAATCATTATCAAGTGAGTAAAAATTTGACAAAAATGGTTCAAAAGTGTAGGAAATTTATCGAAAATCACGTAAAAATACTAAAAAAAACCGATAAATACTGACTAAAAATATGAAAAAAATTCGTCAAAAGTTGTCAAATTTATGTAAAGATGTAGAAAATTGATCAAAAATTACAAAAAAAAAATTAGCATTTTCAAGCCATTTTTGTCAAATTTTTGCTCAATTTTCATTCATTTTTAATGATATTTTTGTCATTTTTTTATCCCTCGTTTTCATTGTTTTCAACGATTTTTGGCCAATTTTTATGCATTTTTAAGTCAATTTTCAATGATAATTTTAGTTCAACTGAATTCCAATTTTCAACTTTTTTTCGTGATTTTTGATCAATTCTCATTTTAATAATTTTCTTTTATGGCAATTTTTTCGCATATTTTAGGCCGAATTTCAGCTAATTTTTAATACTTTTTCGATTATTTTCAACGATTTTTTTTTTTTTTTTAATATTGTAGTTCAACTTTATCCCAATTTTCAACCTTTTTTCATGATTTAGTGCGATTCATGACTTGGAATTTCGTCACGTTTTATTACAATTTCAACTGTGACTTGAAAAACACGCTTTTTTGAGGGCTCACCTCCGTCGCCCCTGTCATACCTTCGGAAAAATTTATAGAAGTAAAGTTGTAGGAAACTGGATCTACTTCAAATTGGTTTTGAGGTAGCTGTCACATTAGACCTGGTGTTTACGTAGATATAGCAACAAAATTGATTTTTGGGGGTTTTGACCCCCCCCGCCCCTCTCACTTGAACTACGCTCTACCTCTATCGATGGGGACTAAAGTATCCCAAAAACGCGTTTTTTAACGTACATTTATCTAAGGTATTAATTTTTGGTGAATTCGGTTGCGCAAGGGTCGAAAATCTCAAAAAATCGTACAGAAATGTTTAATTTTAGCAGATTTTTCGAATGTTCAGTGTTTTATACTGGGAATTAAAAAAGATCAAGTGGAGAAATTAATGTCAGATTCGAATTTATCGAGTCAAAATACCCCAATAAACACCTTTTTTGCAATAATGTTACTTAAAATCTCGAAATTCATTTTTTTTGTCATGAAAAAATTGAAAAATCAGTGAAAAAAGTGAAAAAAATACTGAATTTTGAGACTCTATGTAAAACAATAGCTAAAATGATATTTATCGACGTATTTTGACACGCTAAATACGATTTTGGCGTTATTTTTTTCTATACACCATTTCTTTCCATGTAAAACCACACAAAAATTTGAAAAATCTGCTAGAATAACAATACTGCATCTAGTTGTTCGTAAAAATTATCATCAATGCTTCAATTCCTGTATCTCGGCGAGAGGTCACTTCATGTCAAAAAAAATCACTTTATTCCCTTGAAATTGAAAATTCGGTATTGTATTTGGTACCGTTGAGCCTTCGAATGAGGCCGATCGACGGCCGTTTGAAAAGTATTTGCCCGCCACATACCGTGGTTCGCTATAAAGTACGGAGAACCGTCTAGCCCGATGCCACGTTTACAAGCCACGGGTACTACGCGAGAAACGTAGTTATCCGCGGAAAACTTGTTTAGTCCGACAACGCTGTTCGATACCGCGGAACTGCGGCCAGGTACGCCAACAACACGGTAAACAAGTTCGATCGGCGGGCGAATGGTACAGTTCGAGCATCGATCCAGATATAATTGCGCGATTTTTCACATTGTAAATGTATTTAATTATTGAATTTTGACCGAGGTCATGTGCACTTTAAAATATCAAATGGCACACCAGTCGTAGCATATTCCCCAAACTTGATCGAATTTGGTAGATATCGATCTAACAAAATAATTATTCGATTTCGGAGTAATGAAATAAAAATAAAAATAAATATCTAACATGGCCAAAAATGGTCGTAATGGTTCTCTAGGACCCGAAAACGGAATTTTTTGATATTCCTCACCCCTCCTCTCTCAGCCGCCGTAGGTCGGTGGACAATAACAGACTTCATTGGCTGGCGTTTATTTATTGTAGGTGCTTGGTGAAAGGACTGAAGAGTAAGGTGTGATGGTGATTTTTGCGATCGAAAATTCAGAGATTGCGGTCACCAACAGTGTTTCATGAAAATATTCAAAATCCCCGTACCTCCCTTTTTGGGTCATTTTGAAAAGCCACATACAAAAATTTTTTCAGGGATCAATTCCTCGTACCACGTGAACATACGATTAATACGTAATAAACGCCAGATAAAAATAAAATTCAATTGATGTTTTATCATCTGTTACTGAAAAAGTCTAGTAAGTAGGCACATTCCTGTCTAGGAAATTCAAAAGATAATTTCTGTTACGTTCCATTAGATATGCTTGTAATTTAAAAAATTATCGAGGATTGATCGTTAAAAAAAAAGCCTCGCATTGCGATGCTTTAGCAGCCTGATTTTCGTGACACATTACAATCATGAGATAGCGATACTTTTTTCCTAATCAGCATTGAGAGTAAGAATGGTTCAATGTAGCTAAATAATCAAAAACCCCAAAAGACACATATAGGGTCCTTACCGACTCCACATACCTCATTTTCAACTTGGTAGCCCAATTTGCGACGAGTTGTGGGAACAAACATTAAAAATTAAAAAAAGCGACCAAACATTCCCATATTCAGGGATGTGGGAGGGGGGAGGCTGGGAATGGGACTGAAAAGTCAAAAAAACCCAAAAGGCACATCAAGGGTCACTACTAAATGTACATATGTACTTAATTTCAAGTTTTCCAGCTCAACTCGGAGGGGAGTTAGACGAGGAACAAACACAAAAAATTATAAAAATCTAAAAAAAAATCACATATTCAGTGATGTGGGGGGGGGGGGGGGGGGGAAAAGGACTGAAAAAAAATCTACAAAAAAATCACATATTCAGTGAGGGGGGGGGGGGGGGCGGTAATAGGACTGAAAAGTCCAGACTTCCAAAAGACACATCTAGGGTCCCTACTAAATGTACATACCTAATGTCAAGCCGCCAGCTCAATTCGGAGCGAAGTTAGACGATGAACAAACTCAAAAAATTAGAAAAATCGACCAAAAAACAACTTATTTAGGGATGTGAGGGGGTGTAATGAGGCTGAACAGTTGCGACCCCCGAAAGGCACACATAGGGTCTCTAGCTTTCTACTAAATGTATATACATAATTTCAATTTTCTAGCCCAATGCAGGGTGGGGGGGGGTTATTAGAGGATTAAACTCAAAAAACGAAGAAAAACGACTAAAACCCCTCATTTATAGGGCTGTGAGGGAATGCAATTAAGCTGAAAAATCGGGACCCCCCCCAACACACATTTAGAGTCCCTACTGAATGTACATACCTAATTTCAAGCTGCTAGTTCAATTCGGAGCGAGGTTAGGCGAGGAACAAACTCAAAAAATTAAAAAAATCTACTACAAAACCACATATTTAAGGCTGTAAGGGGATGCAATAGGGCTGAAAAATTCAGACCCCCAAAAGGCACATCTAGGGTCCGTACTAAATGTACATACCTGATTTCAAGTTGCCAGCACAATTCGGAGCGAAGTTAGACGAGGAAAAAGCTTAAAAAATTAGAAAAATCGACCAAAAAACCACATATTTAGGGATGTGAAGGGGTGCAATGAGGCTAAGCAGTCGAGACCTCCGAAAGGCACACCTACGGTTGCTAGCTCTCTACTGAATGTATATTCCTAATTTCAACTTCCCAGCCCAATTTGGAGGGGAGTTATGCGAGGATTACTTTCAAAAAAGGAAGAAAAACCAGCAAAAACCCTCATTTTTGGGGCTGTGAGGGGGTGCAATGAGGCTGAAAAGTCGATGCCCCCAAAACAGACATTTAGGACCTCAAAAGGCTGGAGCTAAAAAGTTAAAACCTCCAAAAGGCACATCAAGGGTCCCTGCTAAACGAACGTGCCTAAGGGGGGGGGGGGTTATGCGAAGAGCAAAGCCAAAAAACGACCAAGAGACCGCTTTTTGGGGGCTCTAAAGGGGTGAAAGGGGACTGAAAAGTCGAGACCCTCAAATGCACATCTAGAGCCCCTACTACATGTACATGCCTAATTTCAACTTCTTAGCTCATTTTGGTACAGAGATAGGCAACGACCAGCACTTATTCAAGGTCAGAAAATGGTAAAACCCTCATATCTCCCCTCCTAATTGACCTAGAAGGTTGATTTTTGGATATGTTATGCAATATTGGATTTTCTATCGATTGACTCAAAAAGGAACAATTTTTGTGCTTTGGGCCTCGCAGTACCTCCGCCCCCGAATTGGGTTAAAACTGAATTTTGACCCAAGGTCATTACCACTCATATATACCTAATCTGCGGCCAAACTGAGCCGATGTACCAAATTGGAGCGATTTTAGTCACTATCGATCAGAATACAGGATTTTAATGTCCGGAAAAAAATATATATATCTCTGACATGGCCAAAAATTGTGTGAATGCTCTTCTATTGCCCCCAAAATGGATTTTATTGGTATTCCCCTCCCGCCAACCACCGTTGGTCGATAGACTGTAATAGCCTGGTTTTTCATTGACAATATGACATAGAAAATCAGGCTAAAAACCATCGCGAAACGATGCTCTTTTAGGTTGATTTTCGCGAAATATAATAATTATGTGAATTAAAAAAAAAAAAAAACAACGCTTCTTAATGCTTTTTTCCTAATCAGTAGTACGATTAGAGGAGGGGGGCGTTCAATGAGACTAAAAATTCGATACTACTAAATAGCACGTCTAGAACCTACATTAAATCTGCTTATCAAACTTCAATTATACAGCTTGGTTTAAAGGGTGAGGGGCGTAGATATACTAGGGATAAACTAAAAAAAGAAAAATCGACAAAAAAATAACTTTTCCAGAGCTACAAGGGGATACAATAAAGCTGAAATTTGAGCTCCCTAATGGGCACATCTAGGATCCCTAATAAGTTTACATACCAAATTTCAACTTCCTAGCTCAATTTGGAGGAGGATTATACGAGGAACAAACTCAAAACATAAGAAAGACTGCCCAAAAAACTACATTTCTAGGCTGCAAAGGGTGCAATGGGTTTGAAAAGTCGAAACCGCCGAAAAGCGCATCCCCCTACTAAGTCTACGTATCAAATTTCGACTTTCTAAGTCAATTTGTAGAGCCTTTTTTGAAGCTCAAAAGGCATATCTCATTTCATAATCGACCTAACAGGATGATTTTTGGATATGTCATGCAACTATTGATTTTCGATTGATTGGCTCGAAAAAGAACAGTTTTCACGATTTTAGCCCCTCTACAGCCGATTCCACAAATTTAGCCCTTGTTGAATTTTAATCCGAGGTCGTCTCCACTCCAGAATATCAAATCTGTCACCAATCGAAGCCTATTCTCCAAATTTAATTGATTTTGGCCCGTATCAAGCTGAGCAAATAATTTTTCAATTTCGAGCGAGAAAAAAAGTAAAAATATGTATCCCACAAGGCCAAAAAATGGTCGCAATAGTCTTCTAGGACCCCAAAACGGATTTAGTTCATATCCCCTCCCCCTCCCAATCTGCCATACGTTGGTAGGCCGAACGACCAAGGAACTACAAATTCAGGACTGTGAGATGGTGCAATGGGGCTGAAAAATCGAGACCCCTAAAAGGCACAACTAGGATCCCCACTGAATATACGTACCTAATTTCAAGTTCCTAGATCAATTTAGAGGAGATTAATGCGAAAAACAAACTCAAAAACAACCAAAAAACGACATATTTGGAGCTGTGAGAGGGTGTAATGGGGCTGAAAAGTTTAAACCGCCACCTAATTTCATGTTCCTAACTCAATTCGTAGGAGAGTTATACGGGGAAGAACCCCAAAAATAAGAAAAATGAAAAAAACTGACCAAAAAACCATATGTTCGGGTCTGCGAGAGTATTCTACAACGAGCTCAACTCTGAAGACGATATTCATCTTCTGCTGTCTACTACTAAATTTTTTTTTATCAATTTTTTGTCCTTAGGGAAGACTGAACTCCAAATAAATTATATTATATTTTAGTTTTTTCTACGTGCAAAGGAAGAATTTTATAATGCCTCATTTACGATTTTATAATGATGAGGAGATAGATAGCGTTTTCGGATAAAGGAAATGCAAGCGAGATCAATTGTTCTGGAAATTACCCCTTGCAACTTTTAAATTCTCTGTATTTTTGAAATTTTTTCTTTATCAAGCGTAACAGATAGATTATATCACTCTTAACCCTACTCAGGTGAATTATACTGCCTCACAGCTCCCTAAAAATATATGGTGTTCCAATACCTCGATTAGGTACATGTTTAAAATTTTATACAGTAAATGTAGTATGTATCTGAATACGATCGATATAGGTACTTAATACTCATAATAATCAAATACCTAAAACTCTCCTTCAAATTCTCAATTAATATCATGTTAAATTCATAAATTTAGGTATTCAAAATAGGTATCTAGTACCTAAGAAGCTATTTATTCGATTCTTATTAATTATTCTTTTGATTGCCATTCCTTTTATATTATTATAAGCTTTTTAATTTTATTTCGCATTAGCCGTTCTATATTACTTCGTCGTTCTTGAATCGTGAAAATTCGTCTACCTAGTTTAATATTCATGTAAAACTTTCAACTTTTCCGAGGTACTATTTATAAAGCTATTAGCCCGCCTTATAAGTCTATTTTTATTCCATTTTGGGTTAAAAATAAACGCCAGCCATGTCGATACCTACCTATTTCGTGTTATATGCCTGTTGAAAAAGTTTTACAAGAATTTTGTTCGTTTTTTGTTTTCACATTATCGTGATCCTTGAAGCTGTTCAGCTGTTTCATTATTACAAGTATAGACTACAGTTTTACCAGACTTTTTCAAATGTATTTTTTTCTGCCTGATTTTCTACGTCGTGTCGTATTAATTTGAAAAATACGCATATCATAATCACCCCAGAAGGAGAAAGAGAGGAGGGGTAGTATCGATAAAATCCGTTTCGGAGTTTCGATTTTTGGCCAGGTCAGATGTTTATTTTAATTTTTTTCGCCGAAACTAAAAAATTATTTGCTCAACTTGATACTGACCAAAATCGATCAAATTTGGGGAATACGCTTCGATTGGCGAGTCATTTGATATTTCGGAGAGAGAATGACCTTGAGTTGAAATTCAACTGTCCTCCAATTTGGGGGAGGGGATGCTGAGGGGGTTAAAATTACAAAACTTGTTCCTTTTTCAGCCAAACGATAGGCAATCTAAAGTTGAATAACATATCCAAAAATCAGCTTTCTAGGTCAATTAGGAAGGAAGATATGGAGGCTTTTCCCCTTTTTGACCTTGAAAAAGGACTGTTCCTCTCTTATCTACCCTCCAAATTGAGCTTGGAGATTGAAATTTGATGAGTACATTTAGTAAGAATCTTAAATGCGTCTTATTGCTGTATCGACTTTTCTGCTTCATCCCCCCCCCCGACAGCCTCGAAAAAGTAGTTTTTTGTCCGTTTTTCCTATTTTTTTGGTTTGTTCCTCCCAAATTCTCCTCCCAGACTCCTAGACGTGTATTTTAGTGGTGTTAACTTCTTAGCCCCATTGTACCCTCTTCCCACCCCTCAATAAAATTATTTTCTCAGCTCAATACTGACCAAATTGGATGAAACTTGGGAAATAGACTTCGATGAACGGGCAATTTTATATTCTGCTGTGGGGATCCATCAAGTTGAAATTCAACTATGCTGAAATTTGAGGAAGAGGGTGATGAGGGGACAAAATTTCAAAAATTTTTGTTTTTTTAACCAACCGATAGAGAATCTAAAGTTGTATTACATATTCAAAAATCAGCCTTCAATGTGAATTAGGAGGGGAGATATGAGGGTCTTTCCCCTTTTTGACCTTGAAAAGGGGCTTTTTTCCGTATTTCCCCTCTAAATCGAGTTAGGAATTTGAAATTTGGTATGTGGAATTAACAAGGATCATAAATGTGCTTTTGAGAGTTTTGAATTTTCAGCCTCATTCCATCCCTCACAGCCTCAAAAATATATTTTTCTGGTTGGTTTTTCTTATTTTTTGAGTTCGTTCTTCGCATAACTCCCCTCCAAATTGAGCGAGGAAGTTGAAATTCGGCATGTAGATTTAGTATTGGTCCTAGATGTGTCTTTTAGTGGTGTCGGCTTTTTAGCCCCATTAAACAATTCAATGTTGTATAACATATCCATAAATCAGCTTTCTAGGTCAATTAGAAGGGAAGAGATAGAGGCTTTTCCCCTTTTTGACCTTGATAAAGGGCTGTTTCTCTCTTATCTATCCTCCAAATTGAGCTAGGAAGGTTAAATTTGGTGTGTACGTTTAGTAAGAATCCTAGATGTAGCTTCTTGGAGTTTCGACTTTTCAGCCTCATTGCAACCCCCTCACAGCCTCGAAAAAGTTGTTTTTCCTTTTTTTTTGGTTTGTTCCTTCCATATCCCTCCCCCCCCCCACCACTCATTAAATTTAGCTAGGAAGTTAAAATTTGGTATGTAGATTTAATATGAATCGTAGACTATTGGACCTGTATTTCAGTAGTGTCAACTTTTTAGCCTCATTGTACCCCCCCTGCTCGCCCTACCCTTATCATTGATTAGGAAAATGCTTTTATTACGTATATGGCATACGAATTATTGCTCTTAAAATTAGTATTTGAATTTGGATTTTTATGATTAAAATTTTTTTTATCTACACGATTTTATGCTGATGGAACTTGATAAAAAGTAATCGAATCCAGTAGTGACTCGTTAAAAGTGGTTCAAAAACTAACTTCATAGAGCAATTTAAAACACAAAAAAAATATTTCCGATCTTTTTTTGGCCTTGAAATAGTTTTTCTATTTACTTTTAGAACCGCCTCTTGACAACTTCGAAAAAAAATTGCGCATTATAAAAAGATTAGTCACCCTTTCGTTTCAAAAATTAACAAAGAAAATGCCATGTAAGAAAATATATGTATTTTAACAATGAATTATTTACAAACAACTGATACGTGTGTGGCAGTGAAAATATTTGTTTTTTTTTTTCGCGAGTAATCAATCTATGGTCTGGTTGAAATTAAAACACGTGATTTTAATAGAATTTCCATTCGAATTTCAAATCAAATAAAACTATTTTCTTTTTTCATTAATTTTCGATTTTTTTTTTTACTCAATATAAACGTGATGAATGAATGTTTTAAGTTTTAAAATTCAAAGGTCGTATTTAAAATTATTAAAATACCCAATTTTCATGATCTAAATTGATGGTCAATTTTTTGTGATTAATTATTTTTCGTGTGTGTGTGTGTGTGTGTGTTTAATGTATTCGAATTCGTACTCGCTACAGATATAGAGTGACTTTTTAATGGAGAAGAATTCAATGAACTTTGTGCTGTGGTAATAAAATTAATTATTGTTAACAAAATCAGTGTTGAATTTTTTTTTAAAAAAATTTACCTACATTTGGTTAAATTTGTATTCGTAGGTGTTCGAGTGCGAATTGGAGAATTACCCTGAAAGTAAATAGTTGACAATTTGAAAGGAAAAAAATATCTAATCAATATTTCAACTAATTGTAAATGGTTTTTTTTTGTTTACTGTTACAACGTTGTCAAATATCAGAAAAAATGGTAACATATTTATTCATTTAAGCATAAACCATGTTGCATATCTCTTTTTTCAAATACATGAAAGTAGGTATCTAATTCTCGTAAAATAGGTATGACCATAACGAGTACATCAAGTTTCGTGATTTTTAATTCGAGCTTAAACATACCAGAAAACTTTACTCCGTTTCATTTCCCTTTGTTTTCTGATCAACTTAAGAAGAAGAAAAAATTGTCAATAAATGGGAAAACTTTCCGACAACTTGAATATAACTAACTGCAGTGTTGACAAGCTGATAAATCGAAAATGTACCATACGTATTATTTGTAATCGTAGTCATGTGTACGTCTACGTATCCATGTGAAATCGCCGGCGATTACGAATATGTCATAAACACCGTCATAAATCATAAATGATGAACACATTACCAGGATGCAATAAATTATAATTTTTATGAGTACAAATGAAACGAAACAGAAATGAGTGATTTTTCTGCATACTATTTCGGTAGCATCAATTAATGATTAATTTGTTTTATAGTTACATTTTCAACAAAAGTAACCATCATCGATTTAAATAACCCTCCTAATGACCATGTACCCCAATTTTATCGCTAGATTATATTATCTAATGCAAGTCAACGAGTGAGAAAAAAAGAAATTTTTATTCGATATTTCGCTGATTTTTTTAAGCAATTGCGCGAAACCGGTATCAGCACTGATTGATTAAAGCATTATAATATGTATGTATGTAGAACGCTTATCGTTATAATTCTCATAGCACAAATGCATAAGTAGAAGTACGTGTAGTGTTATCTGCACACATGATTTGACTTCTCTTTTTTTTTTGTTTTTTTGCAAATAGGTATATTGTAAGTTACGGTTCAATGGTAAAATGAAAGCTATTTATTTGCTAATTTTTTTTTTTTTTTTACCTTGTATTAGTGATTAGTTCGAATTTGATTAAAATCGGTTTTCAATAAATTTAGGAATTCGATGATGAATGCATAGAACAAATAATTTTATGTGTTATGGTATGTAGTGTACGTTATGTATAAATCTATTGATGGGCTTCTATTTTAAGATATTAAGCAATCGATATGATAATGACCTTATTTTATCGATACTTACTTGCTTGTTAGTGATTACGATTACGACAATGGCTAATGAATATTTTACAGTGTATGGTATTGAGTATTATTTTTTCCTTTGTTGCTAAGATTTAAATTAATTGTAATCGAGTAAGAGATATGAAATTTGCCGAATTTATTATCCAAGAAACGTTAAATCGGATCCAGAAATGGGCTGATCTAAACGGACTCACTTT
>FIZR01021408.1:17061-30427 GCA_900060175.1 Ferrisia virgata | reverse complement strand
TTTTTTTTTTTTTTTTTTTTTTTTTTTTTTTTTTAGAAACGCATTTGTTCAATTTTTTAATAAATTTATTTTAAAAGATGCGAAAATGACATTTCAAAAAAAAAAAACAAAATTCAGTCCACATTAGCATGTACGATTAAGGCAGAAGATGCAAAGTAAATCAAGCAAAAGGTAATAAAATATAGACCAGTTTTACATTTTTTTAGAAATGAATCATTGCCTGTAATCGTAGGTGGAGATAGGTTAAAATGTGGGGGGGAGGAGAACTCTGTACCTTCATTTTTGAAAAAAAAGAAAAGTCGAGCTTTATTGTTATTGCAGTTAGTGTGGTCCGAGCAAAGTGAATAGTGAAAATTTACGAAATACCAAGTGTGAAGAAAGGTCCAAAAATGACATTTGACTTTCTTCAGTCGTACAAATTACCGCGCATTAAATTTTTTTGGAACTATTTACCCTCGTATTCCCCCCCCCCTACCATCACTACCTATGTTCGTTTTGGTCGTGTTGCATTTTTCTTTACCTAGCATCATGGATTCGTTTACGAAGTTGACTTGATAGTTCACCAATCCAATTTCAGAAGAGCTTGTAATAGCTTAGGCATCTAAGAAATGGGAATTTACCGCAAAATAATGAAAGTACGTTTTTGTTAGTTTACGACATAGCAAATAAGTCGTGTTAGAACCGAATTCAGAATTATCGATTTTTCGACACTGCTCGGTAAAATTGAAACCACTTCGCGGATAAAATTAGCATAAATTTTGAGAAAATTTTCGTACTCAGCCTACCGACTTTTTGGTAAATACGAAAACATTGCTACTTCATAATTTTACATCATATCATGTAGCAGAAAGTATTAGACATTCTGTGGAACAAGAGAGAGAACAGTCGGCTACCATTTCGTTATAAACGAAATCGACTGCGTGAATTTTAAATATGCCCTCACTTTCCGCTTGGAATTTTTGAAATATTACCCGAATATTTCATTATACTTTCAAAAATCCCAACACCGGGTAGATGTGCTCGGGACGAAGCAAATCTCACATCATGCGCCTCTTACGCGCCTACCTACTTATTAAAGACAATGAGTGTATCGCGCGTCAACGACGATGAAGGCAGCATCGAAAATGATGGAAAAGAGTAAAAAGCGTACGTAGCTTAGTATATAAGCAGAATGAGGTTGGGAAAGCGCTACGGTAAAGGTAGCTGGCGCTGGCGTTTTTCTTCGCGAAATGCGAAAGCATTCGGGGGCGAGGAAGTAGAAAGAAAAAGAAAAAACACCGAGTAAACGAGTCAAATATAGCGATCGGACGTAGGCGCAATGCGGAATGGGGTGAAAAAAAGCAACGAAATTTTATCTCCACGTTGGCGAACGTCTAAAAAGAAGTTTCCAAGGGTAAAATATTTAAGAAGCCCTGAATGCCCGCGTAAACCCTTGTAATCGAGTTTAATAGCGCAGAACGTGACTTTGACATTAAAAATTCATTTAGAGAACCATCGTAGAATCTAACCTTATTACAATATACTATATTCACCCCGCAGTGTTACCCGGCCTGTGCTATATAAATATGTACGTAGGTACCTGGGTGTTTTGTCGTTCAATGAGAAGAAAGAACGAAGGAAAAACATAGGCGGCGACTTGAATTAAATAAGCATACAAACGTATTAAAAAAAAAAGTGATACAGGACTATAAATGTTTATTAATTTTCAATATTATTAAATAATTAGTTAGTTTGTACGAGTAAGTTCGAGAACGATATCAGTCCGAAAGTATTTTGTAGGGGAAAAATCGTCTCCACGATGTGGGATTTATTGCTCCATGTTCTCATTATATTCATCCTAAGGCTTGATTTTATGTCAAAACAGATCAAATGTATAGCCTCTGGTCTTTCAGCTTTTCTCAAATAAATTTGCAAGTTCCTCAGCATGGTCTAAGGCTCAGCATGGTCTAAGGTCTATAGCTCAATCTTGGAAGTTGATACTTCGTGATTGGATGGACCGAAGATGAATCTGTGCGTGCGGCTTAATAAAGAATGTGACGATGTATATGAGTTCTGTAACATTTGTTCAACTTTTATAAAAGCTGAATTTTTGAGACGAAGGTTTAGTTTGTAAAACCAGACACAGACGTCATAGAGTTGAGAAAAGAGCATCAGCTTTTAGATGTGAGTTCAGCGATATTGCTCGAAACCCCCCCTTTTCCTCCATAGTCGCGCTGTACTGGAATCTAAAAATATTACAAGTGAGCAATTTTGAAACTTCGATCCAATCATCAATTCAAGTGACGGATCTTGAAGACAAAAATTTTTCTCACAAATTTTGTCATGTACACATTTTTTCTATCTTCATTATTGAAGGCGCAGCATTCTCGTTTGAATTTTATGAGCCCTTTCAAATACTCGAAAATGCAGCTAAAGTTTCGTTCTACAAAGTCTACCATTTAGAACCACGATTTGAGCAAATTTTTTGTTCTCAAAATTTCGCATTGACTTATTCCCTCCTCCCCCGGCCACGTAGAATTTTGAGAACAAAAAATTTGCTTAAATCGTGGCTTTGAATGGTGAACATTGTGGTGGGCAACATTTGCGGTGTTTTTGGTAATATACATAAATTGTCTATCTTGATTTTTGAAGGGACTCATAAAATTCAAACGAATGCTGCCCCTTCAATAATACAGATAGTTAAAATATGTACATGACAAAATTTGCAGGATAAATTCTTGCCTACAAGGTTCGTTACTTGAATTGATGATTGGATCAAAATTTTAACATTGCTCATTTATTTCATGTTTAAATTCCTTCAAAGTGCTTTATACAGGGAAAAGAAGGGTCTTCGAGCGGTACCATTGAATTTGCATCTACCATTTTCAGACCACTGTGTGTTTGTTCTTACCAATCAACTTTTTAAATAGAATTTCGTTATCGCTAGGGGGAGGGGGGTTAGTGAAGCGGTACTTAATTTTGTTCAAAGTTCGAAATATTGGAAAAAGGTGAAGTTATATCTCGATTTGTACTATTTCTAGGAAGCCGAATTTGAATATAGGTTTAATTCTTTGATCAAACTTTCCTAAACACCTCGCTAAAATTAAAAAAAAAATGGAAAAAATTGAGTGACATTATAGATTTTTATTAATTCGAAATTGGTGAGTTTGAAAATTCACTTTTTAACCTGGTTTTCTATGTCATATTGTCTATGAAACCCCGATTATTACAGTCCATCGACCTATGGCGGATTAGAAGGGAGGGGGGTATCAGAAAAATCCGTTTTGGGTCCTAGAATACTATTACGACTTTTTCTGGCCATGTCATACATTTATTATTATTTATTACCGTTTTCATCCAAAACTAAAAATCCTTTGCTTAGCTCGGTACCGACCGAAATTGGTCAGTTTTGGAAAATAGGCCTAGATTTAGGGAGTATTTGATATTTTGGAGTGGGGTTGACCTCTGGTCAAAATTTAGTTATGCTTAAATTTGGGGGAGGGGTGCTGAAGGGCTAGAGTCGCCAAAATTGTTCCTTTTTCGGTCAATCGATAGGTAATCCGAAGTTTTGAAACATATCTGAAAATTAGCCTCCTTAGTCAATTAAGAAGAGGGGAGATGATGATTTTTCCCCCTTTTTGATCTTGAAAAAGGACTGATCCTCCCCTATCTACCCTCCTAATTTAGCTAGGGTAAGTATGTACATTTTGTAGGGGATCTAGATATGCCTTTTGGAAGTTTTGACTTAACATCCTCATTGCATCCCTTCACAGCCCCGAAAATTTGATTTTTTGGGCGAGTTTATTCATATTTTGAGTTAATTCCTCGCATAACTCCATTGCATATTTAACTAGGAAGTTGAAATTTGGATGAAGTATAGGTCCTGGATGAGTCTTTTTGAGATTTCGACTTCTCAGCCCCATTACACCCTCTCACAGCCCCCATAATGTAGTTTTTGGTTGATTTTACTTATTGCGTTGCGATGCGTTTTTTTTTGTAAAGGATCCATTGAAACAGCCGATGGATGTTGAAATTTTTATTCCCACTTTTTAATTTTTTTTTATAAAAAACTGACAGTACATGTGCGAATTTTTGATTGTTTGGTAAACGGTAGATCACTGAGAAGCTTTTAGAACAAGAGTGGATCAAGAGAGTAAGTCTACAATTGAATTTAGCGCCTTGGAATTAGTAGGAATCAATATGTTGCGAGTTGTTTTGATTTTTTGTTTTTTTTTTTATTCGGATTTTTTCTCGTTTTGTGATAAGAAGTGGGGGAGGAGGCGCCAGGGTGTACTACAAAAAATTAGTAACTAATCATTCTCAGCGAGCTTGGATTAATCTGTATTGATACTTATGCCACTTGGTTTCTCCAACTTTTTTTAAATTTTGATCGTATTGAGAGGGGCTGAGAGGGGTGTTTAGAACGATCCGATTAAAAAATTAAACCGAGTAAGAATCGAAGTATAACTTCCCTTTTTTCATTATTTTAGAATTTTCACTAAAATTAATACCCTTTTGCCCCCCCTCCCCCGAGAGCGGCCAAGTTCCCATTTTGAAAATTGATTGGTTGAAATAAAGACGCGGTGGTATCTACATTGTATTCTTTTCTGATTTTCAAATGAGAGTTACAAACATTTGTGTTCATTATCAAAAGTTGAGCTTTGAACTACCGAAATTTCGATCGTTGATTTTAAACCTGTTTTCGATTCTGTGTAAATTCGCACCAACACATTTATCTTGGGTACAACCAATCTCGATTTATGAGTTTTTAAAAATTGGTTTATTCGACGAAAAATCTCAAATGTACGAAAATTACGTGTACCCTCCCCTCGTCATGTCCCAGAAAGTAGTTTACGGTCAAAATGACGGCGATATCTTTGCTCCACTATCGAGATGAATTCAAAAAAAAATTACACGTAAAATTGGAAGACCGGTGACCAGATTTGGGTCATTTTGCCATGAAATGAGCCTAAGTCATAGTTGCGTACATGTTACATCGGATGGTAACGTTATTTTTTTTTATTTTTCATTTTTTCATTACCTATTCTTTAAGCTGATGAAGTTCATGTTTTAACGATGAAGTGATAAAATACTAATTCCTCTACCCTCGCTCGTTGCTGGTGTCGCTTACCTTTGTTTTTTTTTTTTTTTCATTTGCGGAATGAGTATCTAGTTTATAGGCAAGGTGGTGCTGCATGACCAGCGACCTTATGAAAATTTTAGCTGCGGTGTAAATTGGTCGAACACATTTTCGGTGAAATATGGTTTTTAATTATCTCGTGATGTCGGCGTGTTTTTTTTTTTTAATTCTATGTATTTATCGCGCCTGTTTTTTGTTGTTGTGTTTTTTTTTTTCGTACGCGTACGTCAATTTGGCATAGTTTTTGGTGTTCGCAGATGGTGCGGTGTAGAATTTGTATTATACTTGTACGAGAATTTTATGAATTTATTCTCGTTCGATCGTTGACGATTATTTTTGTAAAAGTAGACCACCGGCGATTTGTTGAGAACGAGATGAAATTTTGAAATAAACTGATCAGTGGTGTAAAAAACATAATTATTTATTCAGGTATAACACGCTGTACATAACTTTTTTATTCAAAATTTACAAAAAAAAAAAAAAAGGTTGTTACTGTTTTTTTTTTTTTTTTTTTTTTTTTTGGAATTAAAAAAANTTTTTTTTTCAAAATTTAAAAAAAAAAAAAAAAAGGTTGTTTCTTTTTTTTTTTTTTTTTTTTTTTTTCGTTGGAATTAAAAAAAATTAATCATGTTACCCGCTCGCTGACAACGTACCTTGTGAATTGTATATTACATTGAAGTGTTGCTGACCGACGACCATTCAATGCTGACACTTATAGCGCTACCCAATATGCCCAATATTCATTTGCGGTACTAAAAATGGTATTATTCGTATTGTCAACGTTGTCGTTGAAGTCTGCTCGTCGCGTCGTTTATTTTAAATTCCACGTGCACATGAGAGCGTGGCGAAAGTTGTAAGAGCTCCCTTCTTTATTATTATGTATAAGTAGGTATATGCGCCTCCTGTGTACGTATCTGTAGGTAGGTAGGTAGGTATCTCTCTACCTCCCAAAACTATACGTACGTGTAACGTTTAGCGTTTCTACATGCTGCAGGAAGGTATATTATCTTCTCCTTGTGCTCGTCGTTTTTGAAATTTGATGACCGGAAGTTTTCGTTGTTGAAGAGTGGTTGAAACAAGGCGATGATGGTGTAGACGAAGGGAGCGAGAAATTGCGAATTTGGTACCGCGTAAGGAGTGTGTTTTAATTAAGACGCAAACTAAGTAGACGAATGAGAGATGAGAGAATTAGCGTGTTTTACTGTGTTCGTTTGTTTGTCTTTTTGTTAGTGTAATACGTAAAACACGAAGAAATATTGAAAATGATACGTTGTGTAGAAGTTTTCTTCTTTCAATTTTACATCTTCGTTGTACACAGTACCACCTACGTAACTGTTGGTAGCTCTAGATACACTTTTATATAATTGTAAAAAATTCTCGGCGCATTTACAAAAGCTTCGAATTCCGCTCGGTATCGTATTTGTATGTACATTTTGGAAGAGTTATCGTAGAATATGTACATGGTTAGTTACACTGCGTGACGACGAAGTTGTGTTTTATTATTATTATTATTATTACTATGTACGATTGTACGTTTTTATCCGACCGTTGGTCATAGCAGACTGAAGTTTTGTAGCCTTTGGATGATGTGGCGTTCATAAAGCTATCGTCAGGCATAATACGTAGCTGAGAATTGGCAATATTATTGTTCTGTCGAGTCGATTGGCCACTGCTCTCGAACTTTTTACTGCAATAGAATAAAAAATAAGATGATTAGAAATGTGTGTAGTTTAAGGGGAAAAAAAGGTATCGCTTTGCGACGCTTTTTCAGTCTGATTTTCGTGCAATATTATAATTGTGTAATGCTTTTTTCCTAAACAATATTGAGCGAGAGGGGGAGGAGGCAATTAGGCTGAAAAATCGACATAGCCAAAAAGCACATCTAGAACCTATGCTAAATCTACCGAACATATTTCAACTTTCTACCCCAATTTGCGGCAGAGGATGGAATGTGAGGAAGAAACTCAAAAAATAAAAACCTACAAGAAAATAACATTTTCGGGGTTTCGAGGGGATGCTATGAGGCTGAAAAGTCGTACCCTGAAAAGACACACTTATGGAGTTTACATACCAAATTTCCACTTCATAGCTTAATTAGGAGGGGAGTCAAGAGAGGAGCAGCCTTTTTTCAAAGTCAAAAAAAGGAAAATCTCATATCTGCCCTCCTAATTGACCCAACAGGCTGATTTTTTTGGTAAGTTGTACAAATTTGGATTATTTATCGGTTGGTTCAAAAACGAACAGTTTTTGAGTTTTTGGCCTATCAGCATCCTCTCTCTCAAATCTGAGCATAACTGAGTTTTGACGTAAGGTCATCCTCGCTAATATATATCTAATCCGCTGTCAAACTGAGCCTATTGACCGAGTTGGAGCGATTTTGGTCGGTATCGAGCACAGGAAATGAATTTAGTCTGCGAGGGCACAAGAAATATCTGACATGACCAAAAATGGTTGTGTTGGTCTTTTAAGATGCTAAAACAAATTTTGTTGATTATTCCCCCTACTCTCAATTTGCCGTGGGTCGATAGACCGTAATGGCTTGGTTTTTATTGATAATATGATTTTTAAAATCGGGCTTAAAAAAACCTCGCGCAATGTCCCTTTTTGAGCCTGTTTTTTTGTAAAATTAAGGAAAGAAGTGAAATGTTCCATTCATTTAATGAAGAAAGTAATGCTCTGCGATATTTCTTTTTACAGATGAGTAGTGGGGTAGAGATACAGGTAGACAGCTCCAAGATCAAGGGGATTTAACAACCCCCCCCGGGGGCAGAAAAACAATTGAATTTTGTACAGAAAATACGGTTATCAAGTTCAAAAAAATAGTGTAAATGACTCCAATATTTCCAAAAATGCAGTTTTTGACGGTTATAAAAATTATTTCTTCCAAAATTTTTGCCCACGTTACGTTGGGGTCATGTATTTTTGACGAACGTATTGAATTTTAGTATTTTCATGCTGGCTATTACAATAGGGGCCTGCGCACAGGTTTACAGGTAGATATTAAAATGAATGACTGAAACCCCCAAACGAGACATCGAGGATCTTTACTGAATCTATTTAATTACCAAATTCAACCCCTTAGATGAATTTGGAGGCGAAATACGGGAAGGACCAACTCAAAAAATGAGAAGAATTACCCGTGATGCCGCTTTTTTGGGGCTGTGAGGGAGTACAATGTGAGTAAAAAGTTACAACCACTAAATCTACGTACCAAATTTCAACTGCTTAGCCCAATTTGGAGAAGAGATATGCGAGAATGGGCCTTTTTCAAGGTTAAATGAGGAAAAACCTGCCATATCTCCCCTCCTAATTCACGTTAGATGATTTTTGGATCCGTCGTACGACTTTTGATTCTCTATCGATTGGCTGAAAAGCGAACAATTACTGCGATTTTTGGCCCTCAGCACCCCCTCACCAAATTTGGACTTGACTGAATTTTGACCGGAGAGCATCCTTAATCATATATATCTAATCTGTTGCTCATTTGAGCGTATTGACCAAATTTGTGGTGGTTAAATGATTTTAGGCTCTTTCCATGTAAAAATGACCCGAAAATAAACTTTAGCCTTTCTCTCGGCGGTTTAGTGAAATGATCACCGTCAATCCGATCTTTACCCTTCAAGGAGTTACAAGACGGTTCCAACTAAATGTACGTACCAAATTTCAACTTCCTAGCTCAATTTGGTGGGGAGATAGCGAAGCAACAGCCCTTTTTCAAGCTCAAAAAGGGGGAAACTTCCATATCTCCCCTCCTAATTAATTTGAGAGATTGATTTTTGGACATGTTACACAACTTTTGATTCTCTATCAAATGGCTTGAAAAGGGGCGATTTTTGAGTTTTTCACCCCTCAGCATCCTCTCCCCCAAATTGGGGTATAACTGAATTTTGATTCAAGTTCATTCCCACTTATATATTTCTAATGCGCTGTCAAACATATCCGATTGACCGAATTGAAGCGATTTTAGTCGATATCGAGCGGACTAAATGATTTTAATGTTCAAGATAAAAATAAATAAATAAAATAAATATCTGACATGGCTAAAAATTGTCTTAATGGTCTTGTAGGACCCAAAAATGGATTTTGTATATCCCCCCTTCCCCCTCGGTCATCCACCGTTGGTCGATAGACTATAATAGCCTGATTTTAGTTAACGATATGTGTGACATAAAAAATGAGTCTAAAAAACGAAAAAAGTGACATTTTTTTAAAATTTCTGAAATAAAGGGAAATGGTAAAAATTTGCCAGTAACGATAATTTTAGATATAAATGTGTAGTGATACTAAATTTTGGAAAACATTTTCCAAAAATAGTTTTCTTTCCAATTTTTTGAAATTTTTTAAAAATTAGTGAACTTTGAGTCAGTTTTGCAAATTTAAAAATTGAGTTAGAAAGCTGAAATTTTTCCCACACCACTTCTAAGTCATTTTGCTAGTATTGTAAAAAAAAAAAAAAAAACGAAATTCCACCCAGCCCGGTGTGTAATGTTCTCTTTCTTAGCCACTCAAACTAAAATATCGAAATTTTTAATTTCAATGTTTTAATTTTGATTCAAGGTCTAAAGTGCGATGAATTCAATAAATTCTAGGTTATCAATTATTTATTTTTTTGAAAACATCGGTTGCTTAAGATTTTGAATTTTGTATAAATACATCAAGTAGCACCCACGTAGACCTACGTGCCGAGAACCAAACCGTTGTATATACAGAACACCGTGTTACATATGTTGGTATGTGTATATACCTAAGTTGTATTTATTTTAGAAAATACGGTGCTCTTCTCATCACTTTTACTCGTCTTCTTGAGCGTATTTCCTCGTCGATTCGACTTATTGAATAAGGGTGAGCAGTAGACGCAAATCTACGAGAGGTTATGTGTATTTTGGAAAATTCAGAAATCTTTGATGTATATGCATTGGCGTGTTAGAATTACGCCGAATAGAATTATTTAAATATCGCGTATGCTTCCCTAGAGCTGCTTCGTCTCCATCCGCAAGTGTAGGTATAGTAACTGAGATGTTCTAATATTTTATACGTAGTCTGATACGCGTTAGGTTTCGCGTATATTTTTTTAGATGTTTTGACTTTTACTCGTATAAACTGCGGAACGATGTTTCTGATAATTCATTTCGTTATTCGCGTTTTAGTATAAACAAATTCTAATTACGTGGTAAGTTAGCGTAAAGCAATACACAGTATGAGAATGCTATATTACGTACAATAATAGTGATTACATAACGAATTGAAAAGGGTAAAGAAGGAAATGGGAGTGGATGTGTAAGAGACGCGTATCCATAAAAGCTCGACTCGAGTATTATATTTATTCCTCTTTAGGGTATAAATGATACGCTAGGTATATAAGATGTTGTACATGGTTGTGTATCGCGATAAGATACTTAGTATATGACGTGTATATGGTATATAGATATAAAAGTACAATGAGTAAATGGATGTGCGAATTGCATTAATATTTTAGCCTTTTGCCGTCGTCTCCCCCCTCCCCCAACTCGTCTAACATATACTGCTCTCTCTCTCTGAGGAATACTTGTGTAGAAATTTTGCATTTTGTTTCTTATCCGTTTTTGATGTAGATCGTTGGATGCATGATTTTTTATAGACTTATTAGTATTTTTTCAAAACCACGAGCCTATTAATTTATCGAAGCTTTGAAATTATTTTTTCATATTTTTCATATTTGCAAATTGATTTCTTGTGTGTATGGTAGGTCATCATATTCAATGAATTATTATTAGTAGAGTATTGCCGCAAAATTGGGTGTATCAAAATTTGATGATACATTTTTGCAATATCCGCTAATATTACGATTAAATATGTACTCGTGTAATTTAATTACGTCTTGCTGTAGTGCTGGGCCATTCATTAGTTCGAATTTTTCCCAAAATTTCTACCTCGCTCCGTTCAACTTGATGTATTTTTTCATAAATATATCAAATTTTGGTATTTTTATTGGAATTTAGCCTTCGAACTCTTCTCTTGGAACAATCCTGTGGCCACGGCTGCTTATTATAACCACAGACTTGAACATTACAACTAAAAAAATGTACTAATATTTTGAAAAAACGAGAAAATGATTAGAGTATTCAATGATAAATACTTTCAGAGCGATGAAAATACTCAAATTTTGAAATTTCGCATTTTTTAAAGTCAAATTCACAATATTCCTCGACTATTTAATGATAAATACTTTCAAGGTGAGGAAAGTACTCAAATTTCAAAATAACGCATGTTCATTTGAAATTAACTGTTGACAAAAATGGGTAAAAAGTGCAGAAAATTGATCAAACATCGCGAATTAATCATCTAATGTGGAAAATATGTGATAATTGACCTAATATAAAGAAAAAAATCGTTAAAAATTATTGAAAATTGGGTACAAATGAGACAAAATTGGGTTAAAAACGTGAAAAATTTACCAAAAATACGTATGAAAAAAATCAACAATAATCATCGAAATTTGGGTAAAAATTTGGCAAAAATGAGTTTAAGATGCAGAAAATTGATCAAGAATCTTGAAAAAAATGATGAAAAGCATGTAAAAATTGGCCAAATTTATCAAAAATCACGAAAAAATTTTGAAAAATATGAGAAACTACACAAAAATTTTGAAAAAATCGTTTAAAATCATTCAAAATTGCTTGAAAATTATACAAAAATGTGTAAGAACAGAAAATTGTTCAAAAATCATGAAAAAGTGTGGAAAAATAAGTGAAGATTAACCAAATGTATGAAAAAAAATCATCGAAAATTGAGTGAAAATTGAGAAATAATTGGTAAAAAGTGTTGAAAATTGATCCATAATATGAAGAAATTGTTAAAATTCATCGAAAGTTGTGTAAAAAATCATGGAAAATAGAGTAAAAATGTAGGAAACTGATTACAAATCACGAAAAAATGTAGATATTTTAGTAAAAATTGATCAAAAATCATGAAAAACTGTTGAAAATTTCGTGAAAATTGACCAAAAATTGTTGTAAATCATTAAACATTGGGTAAAACATTGGTTAAAATAAGTTAAAATATAGAAAATAGATCAGAAATTACGAAAAAATGTCGAAAAATGGGTAAAAATTGATAAAAAAATATGAGAAATATGGTTGTATATCATAAAAATTTAGGTAAAAATTTAACATGAGTGGGTGAAAATTGACCTGAAATATAAAAAAAATTGTTAAAAAGCATCAAAATTTAGGTAAAAAAATTTGCAAAATTGAGTTTAAAATGCAGAAATTTGATTAGAAATCACGTAGAAATTTGTTGAAAGTTGGATAAAAATTCAGTAAAAATGAGTCAGAAATGCATAAATTTGATTTAAAGTTATGAAAAATCGTTGAAAATTATAGAAATTTGCGCAAAAGTTTGACAAAATGGGGTTATAAATGTTAAAATTGATTAAAAATCATGAAAAACTGTTGAAAATTTGGCTGATAATTGAACAAAAATCGCTGATAATTAAATAGATACAAATTTGACAAAAACGGCAAAAAAATTCTGAAAATTGATGAAAAAACACAAAAAAAATTGTCAGTTTTTGTCGAATTTCCCATATTTCTACATTTTTTCGTAATTTTTAATCAATTTTTCGCATTTTTAACTCTATTTTGTTAAATTTCATGCAAATTTCAATGGTTTTTAATGGTTTTTCTCATATTTCTGGTTAATTTTTGCATAAATTTTAACATTTTTTTGTAATTGCCCAATTTTTGTTCAATTTTCGTCAAATTTTCAACAACTCTTCGTGGTTTTTAAACGAAAATTCGAACGTTTTTAACAATTTTTTCCATATTACAAGTCCATTGTGACCTAATTTTCAATTTTTAACACTTTACTCAATATTTAATGATTTTTAACAAATGTTTGGTCAATTTTGATCAAATTTTCAACAGTTTTACGTGATTTTTTATCAACTCTCTGTACTTTATCCTCATTGATGATTTTTAACGATTTTTTTCCATATTTTAGCTTCATTTTCACTTAGTTTTCAGAAGTTTTTCATGATTTTTGATTAATTTTCCGCATTTTTTACGTGTTTTTCTTAATTTTTAATCAATGATAGTTGATTTTAAACTTTTTTTTTCATATTTTTAGGTCAATTTTCAGGACTTTTTACCAATTTTTTAAAATTCTAAACAAATTTGAATGATTTTAACAATTTTTTTTATCTTTTAGATCAGGTTTCACCTAATTTTCAAATTTTGACTCAATTTTTGAAGATTTTTAATGTTTTTT